>MJUU01018442.1:23032-42785 GCA_002080025.1 Modiolus philippinarum | reverse complement strand
GGATATCTGTTTCCCAGATGACAACAGATCTTTCCCTCTGCAACTATAGTTTGTTTTGCTCTATCGGATTTGACTTTACTACCGGATTTGACATATTCAACACGGCGGGTGTCTTATAAGAAGCAGGAGATGCTTACTTTACCGGTACACCTGATCTCACCCATGGTTTTTATTGGGTCCGTGTTGTTCATCTGTATGTGTGTCTTCATTTTTCTTTTTTGTCCCGTACTTGAGTGATGTCCTTGTTTCTTAGTGTGTCCGATGTTGCCATTGTCCATGGATTGTTCGTTCTTTTGATTGACGGTTCGGTTCTCACTTACTTTTCATCTGTTTAGGGTTGCTGTAGTTTTAAGGGTGATTTCTTGATGGGTTTAGACTAGCCTCTCTCTGGCATATTCAAACTTGACAACAAGCTTGTCTTATCACATACACTTTAGTTAAATTACTATTTCTCCTAGGGTTTCAATTTTCGTGGTGTTCTAACCAGCGAAATTAATTTCCAAGGAAATTACAGCATTCTATTACATTGCTAAAGTAAAACATGACATTACAAATTACTTTTCTTATGAAAAAAAACTAAAGTTTGAAACAACTTGTATTACAATTTAAACAATTCTAATAGTTTTCTGCCATATTACACGAAAGGATATTGAGAAAATGAACATGAGACCATAACGCATGTGAAAACTCCAACTGCAATAAATATAATGAGCTGTATGGCTATTTCGGAAATTAATTCCTCATCAGCAGCAGTAGAACCCAAACAAAGGAAATCCGTAATTTCATGTATGTATCAACTTCTGAAATGCCTAAGGTTAACTGATCAGAAAATACAGCATCACAATCAGTATCAGTATTCACAGTCTAAATCCATCAAAGCAAGTTAAAGCATTGAAAATTTAAAGGTTCAAAAATCTTACAAAAAGAAGTTATACCAAACATGAAGAAAGATTCAGTATAAGAAATTGTTGTAAATGATAGCTTAATAATTGGATTGGGAGATGTGTGGATATAAACAAACGTAAGAGGAAGCATTATGATAGTTTTAATATGAAATTATTGGTGAGACTTTTGCATGAAATACGTGAGAAAAAAACAAAATGAAAAAATGAGTTATCTGAATGCAATGAAACCTGTCACTTTTTATATCTTTGTAGAATGTTCTTTAATTTTAGAACCAACTTAAACACCAAAATGGCCATACAGCTCATTAAGATTATTGCAGTTGGAGTTAGCATATGTGTTATGGTCTCATGTTCATTTACTCCATATCCTTTCGTGAAATATTTAATACAGGAGTTTGTCTTTTATTGCAGTGTGGAGTTGGTAAAACAATTCCCCGTGGTAGAGATGTATGCTCTTTATTTTTCTTAGATATGGTGTACTTGTACATGAGATAATATCTCATGTGTACACTTTGTTCAATTACTATTATCTAAATTTATGTAAATTCTAAAACCAAAGGATTAACTCCCACCATCGTAGTTTTGTCCTTAGCTATATTTGATATTACTGCATGATTATTCGGATTTCGTTTGGTTTTCATTTTTTGAAATTATGGATTTCCTTTGTTTGGGTTCTAGTGCTGCTGATGAGGAATAAATTTCCGAAATGGCCATACAGCTCATTAAAATTATTGCAGTTGGAGTTAGCATATGTGTTATAGTCTCATGTCCATTTACTCCATATCCTTTCGTGAAATACCAAAGTACCCAAGTCAAATAAGGGTTTGATATTTCCAGATTAGCAGCATTAAAATCTTGCTCAATCTATAAAAACATCAGATACAGTTGCAAGAGAAGAAGCTACAAATTTCATTTTCTTTTTCTGACTCTATTATTCTGAAGTACTAAAGGTGTCCTCCAAAATTGCAATTCCGAAGTCTCAAGTTTTGAGACTTCTTCGACTTGTAAGTCGAAATCGAACAAGATTTCTCAATACAGTGTCAGAAGATGGCTTATTTTTTCCGTAAGAGAGGATACCAAACTAAGGTTATAATCAAAACTCTAGACCGCCGTGCGCGGTCCCGGCTTATGAATAGGCCCGCAGCATCCTCTGAGCTTGGAGTATGAGTCTTCCTAACAGAGGCCCGTCACCTGGATCGGTTTTCAGGGGCTCCGGCTACAGAGCTGCCGGGCGCGTCCCCAGTTGGTGGATGGGGAATGCCATGTCTATGCGGGGTAGTCAGGTCATAATACGGAAAGCCTGACCGCCAAACTGTTTGGAGAAACGCCGTGCTCCATGCAGTAAAAAGACCCCTTCTATATTTCTCTAAAGAGAGCAGACGCACTGGGTGTCGTATGGAAGGTTAAATTTCATGCCCCTACCCATTTCTACCCTTTTCCAGTGGCAATCAAAAGTCGTTACCCCGGTAATCCCTTCCACCTTTATTTGTTTCTTCTTTTACTTACAATTTTTTGAATTGATTAACTTGTTCTCGTCCTGATATAGCTGAAATATTGCTCATTGGACGTTAAACTCTAACTAATCAATCAGGTCAATATCCTGTAGTCGTTTGTATTTCGGATTGTCTTTTGGTCCTTCTGTCGAGCAATGGATGACAGTGTTATTAGGGTATTTTGTCTATGTCTGTTGACGATCCCGCGTCCATTGACGTAGACAACCATGGACGTAGCGTTGTTCGACATCCAGTAAGTGAATTCTGCTCAAACCGATGAAACTAGTGCAGGTGTATTTGCTCATTGCTGAAAGCCTCATACATTTTGTATATTTTTGCATCTAGTAAATGAGTATGACAAACGCGTATCTTTTGGTAGTGGTTTAGTTACTACGCTAGTTGATTGCAAGGCTATATTCGTTGAAAGCTGTCCAATGTTTAGTGTCGGTTACAATGGTTGATTACAACACATGAACAAATGTTATTGATAATACGGAGAATATAAAATGTTTCTTAATTAAACTGCAAAATGTTAGCTCCAAAGAACTGGCGTATGTTTTGTTTTAGGTAATACAAGTAAGCGATGACAATGTGATATATGAAATACTTATTTGAACATTTGAATACAATTAATGCCCAAGTTGCATAAAAACAGTTAATTTCGTTATGCTGTATACGTGCTTCATATGATGCCTTTATGGTCTCAAACTTTACAATATAAAAGAGAAATTCTGGAAAACATTGGTTTAGACAGCATACGTAGACATATTTAGTTGACAAATTTTTATCTAGCGATTCCATAAAAATGTGTTGGTATGTTATCATTGAAAATGGATAAAAGAAGTACGTCACATGTAAATGCCGTATCGTGACCATATTAGGGTTCCGAAGTAATAAGGGAACATCTTGAATAACTGTCGAAATTTGGCAAAAAACATAATTTCCTTAACTTCGAAAAGGGGGATTCAAATGAGATCCAGAGAAAGGAGAGGTTCCAGTCTAATTTTTTATACTGTTGACTAAATTCTGCACGAAATTAATTTTTTTAAATCAAGAAAAGGGGGAGGTTTCCATGCCCGAAGTCCTCTCTTAATCCGCCAATAAAAACGTGAATAATTGTTCATCCTTTGTCTCTTAGAGGGAAATATATTGCAAATTTCATATTTTTTTTTTCAATATCGATACAAGAGCCATATAAGTTAAAATTTTGAATCAATTCTGAATCAAATTAGCACTACGTGCAAACTACACTTACTAAACTAGAAAGAATTCTAATTCCTCGGTTTATTATTTTTGTTATTTTTTTTGCATCAGTTGAATTCAGAAACATTACAATATTCAGGTCACAGGTTATTGATTATTATTTCTACAAATACGGTAATATGTGAAGTTATTTATAACTAACTTGTCACGTGACACTCGGTTAACTGTTAAAATATTCCCTCCGCAATTCTATTTTGATTAGTCTTACACCTTACCTTTATATGTCATATTTCTTATGCTGTTTACAATAATGTTAAAGAAATTCGCAATGAATTTGGCCGCAAAAAGTTGATTTTTGATCTCGAAGTGAATATTCATAGCCGGGATTTTTCTGAAGAAAGTAACAGCATAAGAAGGATTTACGTACCGTAAATCCTCCTAAAAATCAATGTTAATACAAAAGAAGGCCATACGTAATGACTTGACGACAATAACATAATTATAACCCTTTTAAATTAGACGATTTAAAAGTTTTTTAGGCGTTTGTTAGACGAGTTTAAGTATTTTTTACTCTTACATTACCGTAAAATAAGGGATGTGAAATACCAGCCTTGATTGGATGTTTACAGGTTACATTGTATTTATGAACTAAGTCTTTATATCGATGATAAAATTTAGTAAAGGTTTTAACTAGTTTACGATAACGAAAACCCTGATGTAATAGTTTTTCAGTTATGAAAAGAGTCCGTTCATAAAATCGCAAACGTTATTACATACTCGAGCAAATCGAACAAGTTGAGATATGTAAACATCATATGATGGCGCTAATGGAACATCGCCATCCAGAAATGGATAATTAACTATGGGAAAAATAAAATCGTCCCTTTTATCATAAATTTTAGTATCTAATTTACCATTCGTTATATCAAAATCTATGTCTAAGAACGGACAATGATAATTATCAGAATTGGCTTTATTCAAAGTTAGTTCTTTAGGGTAGATGTCCTTATAATACGTATTGAAGTCGTCATTATCTAAAGTTAAAATATCATCCAAATATCGGAAAGTGTTGATAGGCAGCTTCGACAGAGTTTTAATACGTCATAATTGTGGCCTCAAAATTGCAGTGAATTTGATAAAGTAAGGGATGTGTTTTTAGCAAAGCAGGCTCAGATTAAAAAGGATGGCCGAGGCAACACACCATTTCAGTCATAACCATTATCTGACACAGACATAGATAAAATGTATGAAAATTGACAACTCCGACTTCACTCTTGCATACAGTTTGGTTTTTCAATACTATTTATTTTGCCATGAGAGGTGTTAAAGAAAATTATGATATGAAGTGTGGAACATCCAATTATATACAGATAATTATACAAGATGTCTTGAAATGAACAAGCGAACAACTAAAGCCAGAACAGGTAGGAACGTTCTTTCCCACAAAGATCATTTGAAAATAAGGCAGAGCCACATATGTACCCAGTGGAATCAGTCCTACTATATGAAGCAAATCGACCAATCAATTTTTCCAAACCTGAGGACCATTTTTACATCCAGGAAAAGACCAACTTACAAATCACAAAAATTGTTCAAATCGCAATGTATTGGCCTTAGTTGCTTAGTCAGGGATTTGTTCAGCCTTTGTTACTTTCATCCCTTCAGAAATTTTATGGCCGTCACCATGATATCATTGACTGTGTCCCAAATGAAAACGGACATTTTCAGTTAGATTTCACGTCTTCACGGATTTTACTCAACCCTGGATTGACTCCCTCATAGTGTGATGGGTGCCGCTAGCGGAGCAGCACATGCTCGTCGCGGGGGCATAAAAACATATAGGAAAATAATTTTTTAAAATGCATTTTGGCTATTTTGCCGATAAATAAAAGTCAAAGTTATTGCTTAATTTGATCCCTCTTTCTTCAAAGCATGGAAGTTGTCAGTTTAATTGGCCCTTTTTGCCGTTTTATTTTGTATTGTGGTTAACTTTAGACTTTTATTGAAATAAAGTTTTTAAAATGATTTTGTATGAAAAAGGAGTATGTTTGGTATGACCAATTTTTGGCCTTAAAAAATGGGAATTTTCAAATATTGATACAATATATTCTAAATCCTCATAAGAACAGTTCAGTTGTTGCTTTATTAAATTTCAGGCATATTTTTGCATTTAAGTGTACATGTGCTAATTGCTGACGTCATAAATAGTGACTAATTTCCAAAAATATTGAAAATCTCACTATCTTGGTGGAATTTTATATGGTTTTCGTTAAAATTAGTAATGGCCACATTTGTGTTCATTCACAATATTTACATATATGATGTAACTTACAAATATACACAGCCTATTTGAAGAATTAAATTTAACACTGATGTGGCCACTACTATCAGAGCCAAAAAGTGGCTAAAATAATGTAATTTTTAACAAATTTGTTAAAATTCACGATTTTAGACCAAGTTTGAGCTATTGCAACATCATGTTGGGGATATGTTTTGACACAAATATCGACTGAATATGACATAACACTTTGTAAAAAGAGTGATATATGGTAGTTCAGGTGTTGTTAAATTTTGGGGCCAAAATGGGCCATACCGAACCTTCTCCTTTCTGAATTATCGTTCTAATACTAAAGTCATTAATATAAAAATGTTTTAAATTCGACATAACAATTATTTATAAGAAAATTTAAGGACAATGGCTTATTATATATATGATCATATTAAAAAACTGGTATACTGAGGAAGCTGATTTTTTTACCCTGTCTGGAATTACAATACACGACATCTTTGCCAAAAAACAGAGGGTTTCTTCCATCTTTATACTTAATAAACATCTTTGTACCACATGTTTTATTAAAAGCATTATATTAATGAGCATGAAGCCTTACTGATTGATACCAAATTTGACTAAATTCTGTAAATTCATATCAATGTTATAGACAAATAAAGGGCTACGCCGAGCGCAGCATGATACGACCGCAGCATGTCGACCACAAATTTGAACAAGTGTGATTTAAAGTAAAAGTGGACACAGTTAAGAGCTAGACACAATAAATAGATCGATACAATAAGGAGCTTGACACAGTAATTAGCTGGACACAAACTAGGGAACATAAAACCACTGACAGATTATATCAAGATGAATTCAAACAAAACAAGTAATTCGCAGCACACAAACTAACGAAAATAAAAATTAGCCCTTATAATTCCTTCTATATATCTGAAATGGTAAAAGGTATGTAAAATTGGCCAAAATATTACTTTAATTATATGATAAGAGGAATCCAAAGAAATGAACCCCATTAAAATCCAACACAAAAATATAAGATTTTACATATTCTGAAAATTGGAATTTCAGCCCTTTTGACCCTTGTAGCTTGGAAACTGTAAGAAGTACACCAAATCCATTGACATACTACTGAAAGCTTATATCAAGAGAAATCCCAAGAAAAAATCCCATCGAAATCCAGTGAAAAATGAAAATTTCAGGTAATCTGCAAATTTGCAAATTTATACCCATTCTGCCCCTAATAGCTCGAAAAAGAAACGTGTTGTCAAAAATCTGAGGGTGCAGCTTTATATTTATTTTCAAAAGGAATCCATTGCAAAAAACTGCATCAAAATCGGACTAAAAATAAATAAAATAAAATTTTTGAAAATCGTCCCTTTTGGGCCCATTTATTTAGTGAATGGTACATGCCTCGTAAAATCCGTTGGCATACTACTGATAGGAAATTTAATCAGGAACACACTGAAAGAAACCCCATCTGAATCCAATAAATAATAAATATTCTACAGCCAAATATGTGAAAACACCCAATTTTGACCCTGTTGGCCCCTTTTTAAAAACGGGAGGGGCCAAAATAACCAAAACCAACCCAAGCCTTCCTTTTGTACCAAGGAACACTGTGTTAAAATTTCAAAAGGATTGAATACTGGAACTTAAGTTATTGACAAAAATTAAAAGTGTCTACAGACGACGACGACGCAGGATGACAACGACGACGACGACGACAGCGCCATACCATTATACGACCTCAATTTTTTTGCGGTCGTATAAAAATGCTTAGGTGCCCGGAATTACCTGACGGCATGGTATCATAATTCCCTTCACCTGTTTGCATAATATCGCTAGACCCACTTTTCCCTTGGTTCTTAATTTTCCTTTTGGAATAAACAGCTCTCTTGTTTGATGTGGTTGGCTTTTTTATACCAAGTGCAGGGTATATGTCAGAATATTCGCTAACGCTACTCACATTTTCTGAGTCTCCTCCATAATCCGGAATCATCATGTTCAGATTCACTGTACTTTGTAGACAAATCTGCAATGAAAGATTTCCTAGTAGCATGAATAACATACAAATTATCATACATATTTTATTTGGCCAACATCATTACACATCTATCACTAAGGCATACTTGGCTAAACAATTATCGGAAATTTGTCACATACATTTAGTCATTAAAATGCCAACTAGTGAATTACGAATACAGTACTCAAACTGATCATTACAACTAAAACAGCAATCCAGCCGTGTGAATATGACTTATGTTGCATTGATTTTCTTTGCCATCTTTGGGCGGGTCAAGGCTTCATCTACAACAAGAATACATACAAATTGTGACAAAACAAGCAAATATGTACAAAAAACATGGATGTCCCACTTGGCACATATTTGTCAACCCTCTCTTTTCTGATAGTGTTCTGTAGTCCATATGATGATAAATAAGTGTACAAAATTGTACATGTTTTATGAAGATCCAACTTATAGTTTGGAGAAATCAACTGAAACCAAAAGATAAACCTGAGGTGTGATGGACGAACAAACAAACGAACATACGGACGAAAGAAGGAACGAACAAATGGACCGAAAAAAACTACTAGTATATGTCCTGCAACAAAGTTTGCAGGACATAACAACTATTATGAAGAAATGTTATAAGGGTTTCAAATGGGGACACACACATGATGAAATACCTCAAATGAGGACATATTGTAAGAGCAAACATCATTACAAATGTATCACTGAGGCATAGAGTACTTAATCTGATCATTACAACTAAAACAGCGATATAGCTGTGTGAATATCATGTACGTTGCACTGTACCAATAATATCACCATCAGGACAGTTTCTGTTTTTTTCTGGCATCATCTAAAAAATAAAAGTGACAACAAAAGTCCGAATCCATCAAAGGAAACATAATTAAGTTGTACAGTAAATGGGAAGGAGTCTCAGGAAGACAAGTGAAAAAACTGTAAATCAGAAAAACGTTACAAAACTTTAAGTAAACACTAATCTGAACAAACCTGGTTGATTTTCTTTATCTGTGGATGGGTCAATATCAACTGTTTCATCTAAAACAAGAATACATATAAATTGTGACACATAAATCTATTACCAAGAACTGTTATAAGGGTTTCAAATGGGGACACACACATGATTGAATTAGTTCAAATGTGGAAGACATATTTTAAGAGCAAACATCATTACACTATATCACTGACGCATACTTGGCCAAATAGTATTACATAAATTTGTCACATACGTGTTATCATTCATGTGCAAATAAAAACAACAGCAACATATTTCTACATTCTGTTTGTTTGGTTGTGGTCAACCAACAGTCTAGGAATCTGATCTTAACAAAACTTGAACTTTACAACTCATGTCAAATTTCAAAGTGAGGACATAAACAAAATTGGAACACTTCACAGTTAATTTCATGCAAGTTCATGATAACTGAAAACCATGCAGTTTGCTATCATTACTGTTGATACATTTAAAGCAATCCAAAAAATGGCTAGACTTATATTTTATCAAACAAATGTAAACAACAGAACATACCTGGTTGATTTTCTTTATATCTGTGTTGGTCAATATCAACTGCTTCATCTACAACTAGAATACATATAAATTAAGACACAGACAACTATTATGATGAACTGTTATAAGGGTTTCAAATGGGTACACACACATGATTGAAATAGCTCAAATGTGGACGACTTATTTTAAGAGCAAACATCATTACACTAAATAACTGAGGTATACTTGCCCAGATAATTGTCACATACATGTCATCATTTAAAAGTAAATAAAAATAACAGCAAAATATTTCTACTTTCTGTTAGTTGGTTGTGGTCACCCGCTAGTTTAGGAATCTGATCTTAAAAAAACTTTCGCTTTACACCTCATCTCAAATTTTAAAGTGAGGACATATACAAAATTGGAACACTTCACAGTTAATTTCATGAAAGTTGATGATAACTGAAACCCATGCAGTTTGCTATCATTACTGTTGATACTTTTAAACTTATCAAAAATATTGCTACACTTCAAATGTAAACAATAGAACAAACCTGGTTGATTTTCTTTATCTGTGGATGGGTCAATATCAACTGCTTCATCTACAACAAGAATACATATAAATTGCGACACATACATCTATTACCAAGAACTGTTATAAGGGTTTCAAATGGAGACACACACATGATTGAATTAGTTCAAATGTGGACAACATATTTTAAGAGCAAACATCATTACACTAAATCACTAGTTATAAATTTGTAATAAACATGTTATCATTAAAATGCAAATAAAAATAACAGCAAAATATTGCTACATTCTGTTTGTTTGATTGTGGTCACCCGACAGTTTAGAAATCTGATCTTAACAAAACTTTCTTTTTACACCTCATATCAAATTTCAAAGTGAGGACATATACATAATTGGAACACTTCACAGTTAGTTTCATGCAAGTTCATGATAAATGAAAACAATACAGTTTGCTATCATTACTGTTTATGAGGTATGGACCTGTCAGATTCCTTTTGGGAAGGGACTGTCTAAGGACCATTGTGACCATTTGTTCCTGCACAATTTCAACCTGTTCATCAGTACTGTCTGGTCCATAGAGTTTGACCGCGTCGTATATTACATTATTGTCCGGGTCTTCTTGTGTCGCTTGTTCCTTCATACTTTCAAATATTCCAGGAACCACATTCTCATTTTCTCGTACTTGATCTTTCTGGAATGACTCAGCAAGTACTGAGTCTTTGCCATCTTGTTGTTCATGCAAGTTGTTATCCGAGTCTACAGGCAATTCTTCAACGTCTTCAATCGTCTCTTCTTTTATCATGATTTCTATGTGTGTACCCATTTGTTGTATATTATCTGTATTACTCCGCCATCCCTCTGTTCTTCATCTTCGTCACCGGACGATATTTTAATGACATCTTTCTCCTCATGACCTTCTCCCTGTTCTTCCCTTATAAGCGGTTTTGAGGATTTCATTAGACGTTTCAAAGCACAGCTGTGATTTGGCACGAATAAGATGCTCTCTTAGTCTTCTTACAAATTTTGCACATTTATAGCGCGGAGCCCGCTTTTTGTAGGTTGGACATATGTACGTTATGTAACCTTTCTTTCCTCTCACTATGTTCGGATTCTTTTCTTTGGCATACGACGTGTTGTGCTGTTTTAGCATATGTCTCCATATATTTAATTGCTTCTCTCCACATCGCATACATGTAATATATTTCCTTTTCCTAGGAAGCTTGATTTTCTTTTTCTCGGGCTTTTTAGATTTTGGTTTAGCTTTAGGACTGTCTGATTCCTAACTTTCACTGATAATACCGTCCGAGTCAGCCCGGATTCTTCCGATGTTTGGTCAGAGTCCTCGACCGATTCTTCTTCGGGCTCCTCTACCTGTTCCTTTTGTCTTTTGCTAAATATAACTATATTCTACTTAGCATCTGTTTTTTGCTCCTTTCCTATATTCACTTAGGATCTGTTTTTTGCTTTTTTCCTATTAATGAACTTAAGCCCCAGTCCCAATGTCACGTTTCAAGCCTCCGGTTTTACTATGTTTTATATGGCCACCTTTCTTGTCATTTTTTGTCATATTTTAACGGTCTCTACGTTTTACTAGGTTTATGCTACGGTTTAGTACGTTTCCCTGCGTTTTGCGCGGTTTTACTACGGGTTACTTGATTTGAATTATCCGGTTTCACAACGTTTTAGTACGTTTCGTCTGGTATAAACTACGTTTTAGTAGGTATTGCTAGGGTTCGCTACGTTTCAACTATGGTCTGCTACGTTAATCGTAGGTTTCAGTACGTTTTTGTACGGTACATTACGTTACTGCTACGTACCACTACGAACCAGGTAGATGTCAGGAATAAACATCATAAAAGTTTAATATTTAAAGAAATTATTCAGTTAGCTTCCATCTCCCACTAGAAAAGAAGCGAGGTCGAGGACAGGGTCGTAGTAAAGGGCGATTGGAAGGCCGGGTCGAAAAAGTTCAAAACTTAATTAGTCTTGGTGTTCTCAAAGTAATATCTTTTTAAATGTCCATTTTTTCATAAAGGCGTAAAGCCCTTCTATATGTAGAGAAGCTGTTATTAATGATAGGACTTGATACACTGATCAAGAAAATCTGCCTGGTTTCTCTGTTGTTTCGTATAATGGATACTGCAACTTAATTTTGTTGAAGCAGATAGTTGAGAAGGAATGTAGAATAACAAGAAGTGATATGGATTGAAATCCATATCAATTGGTCGATTCTATTTGTATTACTGTAGTTTTTACAAGTTGTGGCAAGTGCTTATAGTTTCTGTATATTGCCATTTCAGTACTCTTTTTTCCAAGATAGCGGCACAAGTAGGCGACGAAGATAAACATTTTACTATATGGGAAAACACTTTGGAATTACTAAAACTAATTTGTATCGAACTTTTTTGATACACTTTCAAAAGTCCCCTTTGAAAAACGGCGTCTGGTAGGTCTGAATTTCATTCAATAATAGTCGCTAGCTTTAGTTTGGCTGTAGTGGTATCACATAGACATATCTTAGGCTCTGTCCCAACCGTAGTCCCAACTTAAGAATATTTGCAATAAATTATCTCTATAGTTTTAATTTTGCATGTGTCCGCATTTGACTCCCTTGTCTAAATGAGGACACTTAAATTTCTCTCACGTTTAAATTTACAAAATAATTTAAAATACACTAAAAATATTTATCTACAACAAATATTAATTTTATGACGATCGAATAGATAACTAAACTGAGCATATTTGCTTTCACAGAAGTTATCTTTTTCACAAAAATATTTTCTTTAGAAAAATAAAATTTCCCGGTTTCAAATTAAACATTGAAAGGCTATATTTAGATCACACAAAAACTAATAAATTGTAGGTTATTTAATTATTCATTTTCATTTCTGCATAATAAAAGACATTAGATCAGTGTTTTGTGGAAATTGAGAATGAAAGTCCGACATTCTACTCCGTCCACAGTTCCATATATCCCTAAGCTCCACTACCTGCCCACAATCTCTATTTATGGGTCTTTTCCCATGAGACATAAGATGACTTTTTAAAGCAAAATATGCGAATACCCCCCCCCCCTTTTTTTAGAATGATTCACCTGTTCACCCTTGATTGGTCAAGTACGTGTATCTTAACTTTAGCCTTGATCAAGTGTACACTGATTCATCACCAGTGGCCTTAAAATTATCTTTGTCCTTGTAATTGCAAGAATTACCTTTCAAGGCATCAAATTAGTTATCTAATTAAAAAAAATCATTATGGGTCACGATTGAGAGTGGCCAACGGTTGCGCATTAATTTCTAATTATTATTTAATTAGTGATTATATTTCAGATCTATTTATGTATCTCAATCATCAATTTCATTAGAGAGATTATTAACTGAAACAATTTCACTAGACTACGATTCATCAGTTATATCTTAATCTTACAACTATCAAGGAACTATTTTTGCACACCGACAAATGAGCAATTTGTGACCGATCGTAATACTGGTCTTCAATAAATGATTTATCAGGAACTTATATCGACCAGGAAAATATTAAGTAAATAAAAGAGTAATATTCTTCCCTTTTCAACTTTTTGAATTCAACCTACTGTATTGATATTAAAATTTAGATAGCTTTATCTTCGTATCCCAAAATGACCAATGGGATAACATGTAGCAGACGACATTTGGTGTCATTATAAGTTTTACAAAATTAAGTATAACGATCCTTAACTTATGAAATACAAATTTATTTTGACATTCCTGAACGTATAAAATATGACACTTTCGACTTCCCGAACTTGTGAAGTGTGACTTTCCTTTTGACGCCCTTCCATAGGTTCCTCCTATTGTCATATTAACTCCATATATTTTCCTCCTTTCAGTCGACTGGGAAAATTATTATGAAGTTGATAAATGACAATATTGAAGTGGCTATTTCGGCCAGCATAACTAAGGTTTCTCAAGACATTCAGATAATTTAGTGACGAAGCAACATTCAGAACAATGCTATCTCCTCCTAAAGTTTTATCAGAAAAACCATAAACAGAATACTTTAGGCCTTTTCCATATCAGATTTTCTCTACTTTCGAAGACCCGAATTCCGTTTGATCATTGGACGCGTCAGCCTCGACTCACAGAGTGGGGGCCAATCAAATGTCTTCTTTCATCTGAGACTGTACAGTTGCATCTTCCGTTGTCAAAGAACGGCAAGAAAATTTAAGAGTCGGCACAAGTTTTTTTTGCGGAATAACTCGTGATGCATTGTGATACTGACGCGCTTCAGTAGCAAAAACATTCGGACGTGAATGGAGTGATCGAAGTGAACGAAGTATAACGACTGGATAATTCGGGTTATTAGTGGAGGGTTTTCACAAGGGTTTGCTTACATCATCAAGAGATCTTATATGCCACTTACAATAAAACCATACCAATCTTGAGAAAATATGTGTTTGTGTAATAAGATGGGTATTAATCACTTGCAATGTAAAATGGTTGTAATTGGCTATCTGAATGCTTTAAGAAAAGAAGAAATTTAACATATTGTCATTAATACCACTCGTCTAATTTTGTCTCGGACTTTACCATTCTTGGGGTAAATGTAAAAAGATTTCAATTCTAGATTGTATGTAGAGGGATTATTTCAAGTCTAATCCGCCATGAGCGTGGTATTCGTATATGTTGGCTTTTATGTACTTTGTGTGCTTAATATCTATTGGATGACTTGCCTTTAAAGGACTTAACATTGAAGTTGATTACTTTTAGCTTTAAGCTTTGGGGCAGGAAAATTAGCCTTCTATACGAGTCCCCAAGACTCTGCTCTTCTACTTCTACCGGATAGCGACCGCCATCAATAGGTTGATTATTCTGCCACTGTGTAGGGTACAATTAGTGAGGCTAAAAACAAAGTAACAGGAATAAGGCGACCAAACGCGTCTCTCTTTGCGGACATTGTACTGGAGGGGATGGCGTTCCAGTCCCTGAATGTCCTCGGGTAGAAAGAATCCCGTCTAACGTTAGTTGAGCAGTGTTGTTGTCTAACTGAGTTGTCATTCTGGGTTCTACTTGATCTTTCTGTATGTATTAATTTGTCTTTAGAGTCTATCTTTACTTTGTTGTTAACGATCTTGTAAAATAAACATAGACGTCCATTCTTTCTTCTTTCCTGCAATACTTCCCAGTTCAAGTCTTTTACTATATTGGTCACTGATGTTGCACTGTTGTAGTAATAGTTGTTTATAACGTATCTAGCCGCTCTTTTCTTAACTCCCTCAAGTTTATTGATATTGTTTTGTTGGTATGGATCCCAGGTTGTACATGCGTATTCCAATGTTGGTCGAACTAGGGTTTTATATGCTTTTTCCTTTAAACTAGGGTTACTGATGTTTAAATTTCTTTTCAGAAAGCTGAGAGTGTTATTCGCTTTTTTACATATGTTGGCAATGTGTATGTTCCACTTCATATCTGATGTTATGGTTATTCCTAAATTTGTGTTACTTGCTCTAAGATGTGTCCATGAAGGGTATACTGATGTTTAATAAGTTTCCTCTTTTTTGTGATCGTTCAAACGTTGCATTTATCCGGGTGGAAATTGATCATCCAACTATTTTCTCATTTTCCTAGTGAATCAAGACCTGATTGTAATTGTTGACTATCTGACTGTGATTTTATGGCCAAGTACATGATGGTGTCGTCTGCGAAGAGACGGACAGATGATGTTATATTATCCGGCATGTCATTTATATAGAACAGGAATAAACTAGGTCCGATGACAGATACTTGAGGCACTCCTGATTCTACGTCTATGTGTTCAGATGTTTCTCCTTCTAAGACTACTGCTTGCTTCCTGTAGTTTAGGAAGTTTTCGATCGATTTGTTCTCCTTACCTTGGATTCTATAGTGTCTCAATTTCATTACTAATAAGCTGTGACTCGGTTTATCGAAGGCTTTGCTGAAGTCTATGATTAAACAATCTGTTTGTTTCCCTTCATCGATGTTTCTTGTGATGTAATCTATATATTCCACAAGCTTGGTTTCGCATGAAAGACCATTTCGGAAACCATGTTGTAGTGGGTTAAGGATATTATGTCGGTCTGCATGTGACATGATGTTACTTGTTACTAGATATTCCATTATTTTACAGGTGATACAGGTCAGGGATACTGGTCTATAATTGATGGCTTCATAGTTTTTCCCTTTTTGTATATCGGGCATACTGATGATGTTTTCCAAATTGTTGGCACTTGTCCTGTTTCATATGATGATCTAAATATAATGCAGAGTACAGGTGCTATCTCATTTGACAATTCTTTTAATATTCTAGGTGTTATCCCATCTGGTCCTGCAGCTTTATGTATGTTGAGGTTTGACAATATTTTTTCTATCCCATTTACAGTTATATTGATGTCTTCCACTATTGGATGGCTCACTTTCATCTCACATCTGGATTTAAATTGATCCTCTGTAAAGGCTGTTTTTGGTGAGAGGACCTTTTGAAATTGCCTATTTAAAATATTTGCCTTATCTGTTGGGTTTGAGTGTAGCAGTCCCTCTGATTTCAACGGAGGTAATGTATTGCCATCCGATCTTTTATGTCTTATAAAAGTCCAAAATCGTTTCATTCCTTGATTCTGTGTATTATCATCTTTTGGTGGACTTCCAATGCCTTCGATATATTGCCAGTAGCTTCTTCGGAGTTGTCTCTGTGTTTGTTGTTTAAGTTTCTTGTATTTTGTATGTCTTTTTGATCATTTGACTTTTTCTTCCTTTTGTACCATCGATCTCTTTTCTTGACGAGGCTTCGAAGTTCTTTTGTTATCCATGGGCATCCATCTTTACTGCGTGTTATTTTGTGTGGAATGTTTTGCTTGATTGACTCTTCAAGTTAATTTTGGAAGTAAGTATACATAGATTCTGTACTTTCTCCAGATGTATTCATTTTTATAATCTTTCCATTTATCCTGCTGACATCCTCTTTTATATTTACCACTTTGCGTTTTTGTAGAGCGGTATTTGTCTTGGCTTTTGTACTTTACGAGATGGAATCAAATCTAGTTCGGCATACAATATATCATGATCTGAAATTCCTGGGATGATCTCTATCCTTCTGAAACAGTTTGGGTAGTTTGTGACAATTAGATCAAGTATATTAAGACTCCTTGTGGGTTCTTTAACCAATTGTTGTAGGCCACAGTCATCAAGTATGTATATGAAAGCATGATGAATATTGGCGTATGGTGTGTTTTGTCTAAGTCTGTTAAGTCTGTTTTGTCTCCAATCCAAACCTGGGAGGTTGAAATCTGCTGCTCCTATGATGAGTGCATTGTTAATTTTAAAGGCACGAGTTATACTTTGTGCGAATTGATTTATAGCCTTTTCGTTGGATGTTTTCGGGTTATAAAAACTAGCTAAGTATAATGATTTATGACCATAGATCTCAAGTTTACACCATGTAATTTCACAGTCTGTTATTAGTTCCGGCACTGAAGTGACAATGAATGTGTCTCTTACTGCCACAAGTACGCCCCCTCCATTTAGATTTCGGTCTGTTCTAAATATATTAAAACTAGGTGGAAATATTTGAAAATCCTTGATTGAACTATCTATCCATGTTTCAGTACCAAAAATAATATCGGGCTTGGTACTATAAATTAAATTATCGAGTTGATGATGCTTAGTTTTTATATTAACATTTAAGATCCTAATATTCTGTTTAAATTTTCTCTGTATTTGTTTAGATCTAATAGGTGTTGAAGTGTGGACAGGTTGTGACGAATTAGCTGGTGGTAAGCTCAATATATCTGACAGTGAACTTAAGTTATTTGATGTATCTACCGTTGTGATTGAAAAACAGTATGTTGAATAGTTTGGACAGTTGCAAACCAGGCAATCCCAAGCTAGACCTGAATGTTCTACATGCTCTAAATACACACTAGATGACATTGATTGGCAATTTACAATATAGAAGGGGTCTTTATACTGCATGGAGCGTTGCATTTCTCCACACAGTTTGGCTACAATGGTTCGCGGTCAGGCTTTCTGTATTATGACCTGACTCAGACTGCCCCGCATAGACAGGGCATTCCCCTATCTACCAACTGGGGACGCGCCCGGCAGCTTTGTAGCCGAAGCCCCTGAAAAACGATCATTCAGTTGCCAGGAATTTGAAATAAAATAACTCCAATCACAACATACATTTTATAACCTCAAGACTTGACACGTTGCCCTTTTTAAGATCATATCATTTAACGGTGTTTTGGGACTTTTTTGCTCAAATTCCAAGTTAGGATTAGCTTGATTAACCAGAATGTAGACCTTATACAGTTGTAGACAGTAGCTATATGTTAAAAAAACCAGTCAAATACTGAACTGTATAGAAATCAGAATAGACCATATATGGCAAAAAAGTCGCATGAATAATAATTCATCTCTACGACAAGAGTTGAAATTGAGAAACACTCATACAAGAAGTGACATTGAACACCGATATAACTTTTTTTTTGTAATTCTTTATTTTCAGAAAAAAAACATTAGTGTTATAATAACAAAGTAAGTATATATTGAAGAAAAATACATATATAATCGTGTTAATGAATAGTGATATTATTATATTTCAATAAGTATTGACAATTATATATATGATACAATTGTGTGTTCAGTCCTCAAGTGCAGCAGATATAATTCTCCATTTATTTTCTACAGCCTCTCTTCTTGCAACCGAGAAAAGGGAACTGGCCATCTTTTCAACTGATATTTCCTTTTGATTTGATCTTTAATAGATACTAAATCAGGTTTTAAGCATTTCAACTTGCATGTATAAATGTAGTATTTGACAATCAAAAGAATATTGTCAATTGCCATGTTTGAATTTTCAGAAGTGCAACCAAATATAATTTCTACAGGATTAAATGGAAATTGAATACCTTTTTCAGAGAACCAGTTATGGAGAGAAAGCCAAATATTTTCAACTGTGTTGCATGTCCAAAAAAGATGTAAAATACTTTCTTTAAATTCACCACAGAAACTGCAAAGTTCAGATTCCTTTAACTTGCATTTAAATAAAAAGGAAGTTGTTGCGATAATTCTGTGTATAATTTTGAACTGCAACATACTCAATCTGTTATTTTTAGAAACCTTAAAAGGAAGACCAAAAATATAGCTCCAATTATCAACCGAAAGATCTAGTTCTAACTCCCACTTATTTTTTATTTTTAGTGGTTCTTCTGCGTATCCTTGCACGAAATTGCTGTAAATCAATTTGCAAATTTTTGGATTTAATTTTATCTTGATTAACATGTCAACCGTTGTCAATTTGTTTTCTTTTTTCATTTGTTCCTTCCATTCTTTTGGAATTGAATGGATTATTCCAAAATATTCAAGATATGGGCAATGCAAGTCATATTTTTCTTTGAACTGCTCATAACTCAAAAATCTGATATCTGACAAGCTCTTTCACAAAATATATGTCCTTCTCACACCATTTGTGATAAAAACATATCTTTTTATTAATAACAATATTTTGATTGAACCATATGGGTTGACTTAAGATACTCTGTTCATTGGATTGTTTTTCCTTTAATTTTAACCAATTCAGCAGGATATCTCGCCAGAAAGGATTTAAAGAATTAGCAACCCTCTGGATGCCATCTTTATTCAACAAAATACTTTTTCACCTCCATATTTTTCTAACTTATTAGTAATAAGAATTTTCCAGGGAGAAAAATTTAAAGGATCAAGTAGTTTATTAATCCATGACATCTTCAATGAATAGCAAAAAGATTTGACATGTGGGACTTTCAATCCTCCCTCGCAATAGTCATTAATTAGGACATTT
>MJUU01018442.1:0-13150 GCA_002080025.1 Modiolus philippinarum | reverse complement strand
ATGCAAGGTTACATGATCCTACCATGTATAGTGACTGAGATCTGAACTCGGACGTAAACTTGAATGTAAGTCATTCAAGCGGAAAATATAGGTCAAAGAGACCCAATTTTCTTGGAGGCTGTGAGATAGCACAAGATGCATCTGTATACAAAGTTTGATGATCCTATCCTTCATAGTTACCAAGATATATACCTAAATGCGGACGCGGACGCAGACGCAAACGCGGACGTAGACGCGGACGCCGGGGGTACTCCAATAGTCCCCCTGAACTTCGTTGAGGCGAACTAAAAATAAAATATATTTAAGAGGTTCAGGAAATTTACCAAAATTAGAACATTTTTACTGAAGCACAAGGGGTGCTTGAGTTATCTATTACGATGCTAAATTCGTTCGTGCCAAATATTTGATTTTCAAATTTTGCACTTCGCTAAAAACATGCTTGGACGTCAATCTTTTGGTGAGTGTTCATCTGTAGTTCACATTTCTATATACATTTGAATGTCACATTTTACGAACTATTTCTATTTGCGGACTTATATCAGTATGTAATTGGACATTTTGATATGATTCCGGAGAAAAATTGTAGGCTTTCCGAATATATTCTTTTATTGTTATATATACCAGATCCGGTTGAGCTTATAAACAGCAGTACCTACAACAAACATGAAACCAGTTATTTATTTGACAGCAGCATACAGAATGAGACCTATCTACGGTAGCGCTTATCTATTTGTAGTATTTTCCGCAGATGTTCACTGAAGCGTAAAAAGAAAATCAAACAGGGAGAATGCAAACCGTGACGCAAACCAAGGATTTGTATAGTGAGACTCACTATACAAATCCTTGCGCAAACCAGTGTTAAATTATCTTGGCATATAGTATGCTACATAATGTAAAGCAAAATTTACTACTACATTTAGCCAGAATACTAGTGAGAGACACTGACATGAGTGCGATTTGGGAAATGTCCACATTTCGTCCAGTTTCCCGATGCCAGAGTTTGTCTAAATTTATCGCATTACCCAAGTCAATCAAAGGTCCTGTTTTTGTTGTGTCGTGTTTTCGTTGATTTCTCGTAACACGAAATATTGTGTCTAGACATTTTATTTACAAGAAGTTTTGGTTTTGACTTAAGAACCCTTTTCAAGAATCCTTGTCGTTTCGTGCCGAATCCCGTTCGCACCATGAGTTGTTTCGAATTATTAAAAAAATGCAGATGAAAGTATATGAAAGAATATTTTTCATGATTAATTACATGTCTCTGTTGTAAATAATTTTTAAACTAATTCTCAACAGGTTCGGGATAATCCGAGTTGGGATAATTGTAGATTATTACATGTCATTTTCCATATCAGCCCTGGTATATTAGGCTGTGACTCCCATATCAAGCCCGAAGGCGTAGCCTGAGGGCTGATAATATCAATAGATCACCTATTTATCGCATTTTCTAAAATTTATAAACATGTAAACATTTCAAATCCAAATTTAATGTAAAACAATAGTTTTACAAATTCAACAACTTAATACCACTGAAAACAACAATATTTTGGAAGACTTGTTTAGAAAAAATTATAGACATAAGAGATAATTACTAAGCTTTGTTGAAGTTAACTTTTTGCTTACTGAGTTTACATAGCGACGTGCCTATGTAGTGATGTTTGACTCATATTTACGACTGTAAATGAAGGTTGACGTCCAACATTTGTTGTGTCCAAAAGCTGACATACAATACATTTATCTCTATGCTTATGCAGCAACGTACACAAAATTGTCACCATTGACGTATTTAGTAGTTGCCAATCTGTATCTCTCTATCACTGCTTCTTATTGCATCTTTTGGTTTTGTTCCTATCACCCATAATAGTAACATTGTGTGCATGAATAAAGATCACTTACTTGTCAAAATGACCATTGCCTATGCAAAAATTAGATTCAGATAAATCAATGAAAAAATTGACTTAAACTCAGCTTGAGTATTCTGACTTTTGTCAGAGTATACTTGTTTATTTTTTTTTTTTGCATTCTGACTATTGAAAATGGCCATTGATACAAAAAGGCACCAAAAATATATGGTTGTCAGGTAAAATTCTACAAAGTAATGGGTATTTGAGAGAATCGGGAAATTTACCAATGTAAGAATCATATTTTTGAAGTTTAAGTGTTCATACCAGCTGATGATATTTAATAGTAGCTTCGTTATATGATTTCATGTTGGAATCAAAATTTTTTGGTGTCTGACATTTTCAGGAAATTTACCAAATTTGGCACCGAAGTCAAAATTTTAAATTCTTATCTTGGATTCCAACAGCAAGTCAAGTTATTCCCCATGAAAATTTAAACCACAAAATGAATATTATACATAGTGTTCCAGTCATATGCCGAGTACTTATTGTTTTACGTTTTCCCCTAAATGGCACACCACCAGGGTTCATGCCAAAAGCCCGATATCATTAGTAAATTAGATTAATATAATGAAACTCATAAAGAAAGTTTCAGCTTCCAAACTTAAATGCTTCAGAAGATACAATTTCGCTTATTATTCCGCCCTGAGGGTAAATTTCAAAATTCGAAAAATTCCCCACAGACAACTCTTTTATAGTGTTACTCATACCCTTATTACAAGGTTTCTGCGACTAAAGGTGTGAGAGGAGTTCCAGCTGAATCGATTTTTTTTTCTTTTTTTGGACCACCTAAAGGCCATGTCTTGAGGGGTTAACGAAAATTCCAACACCCTCTATGAAGTTGCAACGTATTATGAGAGCCGATTACTTGGTTTCGATTTTCTAGCCCAGTAGGTTGAGAGTTCAATTATTGGATATCGCGACAATTTGTTTTAGCTTATAATTTCCCCTTGGCGTTTCAAGTGACAGAAACCCCAAACTCGCAGTGCACTACTGCAGATCATACTTTAGTATGGTGCCAAGTTTCAAATAAACTTGTATCTCTTATAGTTCCAGAGCTATCGAGGAGCACTACGTAAAGTACATACGGACGGACTTCATAACATAACCCGCCGCTTTCGCTAAGCGGGGATAGTGATTCCAGAATCAGCAACTTACAATGAAGAATACACACACAGAATACCGGATAGCAGGTGCTCAGGAAGCGCAAGTATGCCTTGCTCTAATGGTGACATCCATCGCACTATCACCCAAATTAAACTGGGTAATGTTTAGGTAAAGATTTTAATATCAAAAACCGTACCTAAACATTATCCTGAACCGGGAAAAAACATTATCCAATGTTACTGAAAATAAGAAATTTGTTTACATTTTTTCTCAACCGGCCTAAACATTATTCAACCGGACTAAACCAAGTTTTCGCGAACTCCACTTACCTAAACCGTTCGTCGAGAACTCAGCTTCATAGGGGTGACTATCGGCGAGTCAAATCCGGGACAGAATTGTCAAATCTGCGAAGAAGTGAAATCTAGTCGAAAATGTCCATTTTCATTTTGGACACGGACATGTTATATCTTTCTAAAATGTCATGGTGACGACAACAGAATTTTCTGAGGGATAAAAGTAATAAAGGTTGGAATAAATCCCTAACTGGACTGGTTTCGTAAAAGTGTTTTTGCTCTATCAAAAATAATTGTTTAAACTGCTCGGCAGTAAGGAAACAACTGTGAATGTACACTCTATAGGCAGGAGAGGTAATTTATTGCTGCCACGAAAGGAAAATAATACATGCTATTGCATTTGTAACCGGAGAGCATGAATCTCCTTACAAAATTGACTAATGTCAACTCCGTGGAGCGAACCCGGGACCTCTAGTACTTCAGCAAGCCACCTAACCGAATGAGCGAAAGAAATATTCCGTTAGCTCAGTCGATTTTCGAACAGATATATCATGATAAGGAGTGGTATTTGTCAAAAATACGAGTCGAGGGACGGTAAAATTTCCCGAGCCTGAAAGGCGAGGGAAATTTAGACCCAAGACTTATATTTTTGGCAAATACCCCGACGTTCATGATATATCTGTTTAATTACACCGAATGCCTCTATCATTAAAGAGTACATATGACTCCGGGACAAATACCACGGTGGGTGGTATTTGCCAAAAAATACAACGGTCATTAACCAATCAGAATGCAGCTTACTTATATAAGGTGTAATATCTACTACCTACTACAACGCAGGTAGGCTGTCCTGTGACACTTCTCCCACCTCGAGAGTCATCATACTTGCTATGTATGACTCTCAACACAAATCACACACAAACCCTGGTTAGCTCCTTCTAACCACCATGGGTTTTTGCTGGGCGCCAAATGTAACCGGAGAGCATGAATCTCCTTACAAAATTGGCTAATGTCAACTCCGGGGATTGGAACCGGGACCTCTAGTACTTCAGCCAGCCACCTAAAGAAATATTCCGTTAGCTCAGTCGATTTTTACTGGCTATATATCTATACCTACTACAACGCAGGTAGGCTGTCCTGTCACACATGTGTACCTTTAGATTCTATTTCAAAACAAACTTATATACCAAATATCAATGATCTTTATTGATTATATCTGCAATATTGATTAAGTTTTTCCAGAAAGTTTGGTGTCTTTGGTTGAAAAAAAACAAACTCATTAAGGAAGAGTTGCTATAGAGATGTAAACCTTTATGACTCCGAATATGCTAATCCAATAATTAAGTGATATCTGGGGGATTTTTAAAAAACAAAAACAAAACACAAAAATAAAATCTACAATATACTTCAAGCTTGCCTGAAAAGTAGCGAGCCATTAAGGAAGGGGTGCAGATTAATAAGTGAGGCACACACCTAATAGGACTCGTGAAATGTCCATGAAGTCAATTAAACCAGGAAAATAAGATCAACAAAAAAGTCCACCATCTACAACATAAATGCAGTATTTTTGCTAGTTTGGTTGAAATTGTTTACGTTAGAGTCCATCAATATAAACAATATTAAATAGATAAAATGACTAAGTGCAATAACATATATTATTATACTTTACTATAGAAACTATTGTAAATTTCTACAGGTAATTGCGTGTAAGCCAAATAACTGTTCGGGAAAGTGCGCGTAGGCAAAATAACTGTTCGGGAAAATGCGCGTAGGCAAAATAACTAATTTGAATAAGGCGCTCTTTAGCACGTCGAACAAATAACTAGTTATTTCCCTTGTCGTCAATGACGTCAGTGTAAACGTAAATAAACATGGATGTCGATCGGTTCGGCTGTAGCACTGACAGGGAGCGATTCAAGATGAAAAAAAACTTCATAAATCCTAATCAATCGTACAACAGTATGCTCTTTCACAGATAAAAGTCCCGGAGTTCGATAGTTACAGTATTGAGGAATTGGCGAATCTCGTAACTATTTTTTAGTGGATATCCAGCATAGGAACTTGCTCACCGTCGCGGTCTAAAAAACACATTGGTTGACTATCAACTCCAGATTTCTCCGATATTCTTTTTAATAGTTAATTAATCTGTTTTCTTCCAGGGAGGGAGCAAGTCCCTGTGATGAAAGCCAATATACTAACGCATGATGCAGTATAAAAATCATTCGTTTTGGTTTTTAGACATTTTTTCATTTGATAAAATCAAACACCCTTTTCAGTTTTTAGTTCAGTATAATAATACAGTTATGGCCTTTAATTGACTTCAGATAATATCCAAAATAAAAAGACAATTGTTCAGAGAACAATTCCAAGGTCTTTCCCAGTCAATGTTGTGTTTAGTGTTATGTTTTGTCATGTCACATGTTTAAAATCATCTTGATGAGATGCGTATTGTCTCCAATATATTAGAGTAGCCATTTCCAATCGTTTTAAAGATTTTACGATAAAAAAACGAAAAAATTGGCTATGACCTTGACCGATGACCTTTGACCTTGGGATCAAATTGAAGGTTTCTTCTTACTGATTAATTTGATATGTTACATGACCATACTATCTGTAAAGGTTTAAAAGTTATACACAAAAAACCTGTTTCCGAAACACGTCAAGGGCAATAACTCTTCAGGGAGTCATCGGAGAGCTTCGATCTGAATGAGACAAATGTAGCCCTTGACATGGTGAACATTTTTGCTGATATAATTTTTCAGCTATCTATTACGGTTATTGAGTTTATATGCTAACAAGGTCAAAGGTCAAGGTCAAAGGTCACCGATGACCTTCAACCTGGTACTCCAATTGAAGGTCTTTTCATGCTGATTACTTTAAACATATATGTTTTCTATATTATCTGTCAGCGTTTAAAAGTTATTAGCAAAAAACCGATTTACCGAAACGCGTCAAGGGCAATAACTCAAAAACGGTTTGTCGCAGAGTTTTCGTTCAATTGAATCAAATGTAGATCTCAATGAGAGGAACATTTTTGCAATAAAATGTTTTTATAAATTTTTAATCGTTTCCGAGATATAGCGATAACAAAATTTCGAATGGCGGCCATTTTGAAATTTTTTTTTACCCCCTTTTTGTAATCAGGGTCATCAGAGCTACCTGGAAACAAAATTTCATCAAAATCCGACATTTTTGAAAAATTTGCATATTAGGGGTCAAAAACGCGTAACCGGGGTCGCGAACCAAAAAAAAATTTTTGCATGACAAATCATCCTGAGGATGAAAGAAACATTTTCCCCACCTCAGATTTTTGATATCGGTTACGGTTTCTGAGTTTATCTGCTAACAAGAAAAACCATGATCGGGGAGATAACTCCGTTACTAAAAATAGATTCCGTCCGAAACCTGGTTTCGAAAGAGAATTTCCAACTTCCAGTTACTACGCGAAGTTCCGTAATGATACGTCAAAATGTTTTCGTTACAGAAGCCTTACGGAAGAACAAGAATAATAATAATAATCAGAAGAATTACTATAAGGTCTTTCCCCTGAAAGGGAAAGACCTTAATAATAATTAAAAGGTCAATTGTTCAGAGAACAATTGCAAGGTCTTTTCCCGTCAATGTAATGTTTTGTTACGTCTTATGTTTGAATTCTTCTTGGTGAGATTCACATTGTGTCCAATATATTTGATTTTCTATTTCTAACAGTTTTAATGACTGTTTTTACAGTAAAAAGACAAAAAAAAAATGGGTATGACCTTGACCCGTGACCTTGGTGACCTTTGACTCAAATTGTAGGTCTCTTCTTACTGATTAATTTGATATGTTATATGACAGTGCTATCTGTAAAAGATTAAATGTTATACACAAAAAAAACACTTCCCGAAACGCGTCAAGGGCAATAACTCTTCGGGAAGTCATCGGAGAGCTTCGGTCCAAATGAATGAAATGTAGCCCTTGACATGGTGAACATTTTTGCTGATGTAATTTTTCAGCTATCTATTACGGTTATTGGGTTTATATGCTAACAAGGTCAAAGGTCAAGGTCAAAGGTCACCGATGACCTTGAACCTGGTACTCAAATTGAAGGTCTTTTCATGCTGATCACTTTAAAAAGTTATTCGCAAAAAACAATTTACGGAAACGCGTCAAGGGCTATAACTCAAAAACGGTTCGTCGCAGAGTTTTTGTTCAATTGAATCAAATGTAGATCTCAATGAGAGGAACATTTTTGCCATATAATGTTTTCATAAATTTTTTATCGTTTGCGAGTTATCGCGATAACAAAATTTCGAATAGCCGCCATTTTGAAAATGGCGGACGAATTTTTTTTTTTTTGATCCCCTTTTTGTAATCAGGGCTATTAAAGCTACCTGGAAACTAAATTTCATCAAAATCCGACAACTTTGAGAAATTTGCATATTTAGGGGTCAAAAACGCGTAACTGGGGTCGCGAACCAAAAATTTTTTTTGCATGACAAATCATCCTGAGGATGAGTCCAACATTTTCCCCAACTCAGTTTTTTGATATCGGTTACGGTTTATGAGCTTACCTGCTAACAAGATAAACCGTATTCGGGGAGATAACTCTGTTACTAAAAATAGAATCGGGTTTCAGGGTGACCTGAGTCGAGCTACGCCAGTGCTTGTTAAGTGTACCAAGTTTGATTATGATTGGTCTAAGCAGTTTGACAACATTGATGGCAGAAGAAGAAAAAGAAGATTATTAATAATAATAATTAAAAGGTCAATTGTTCAGAGAACAATTGCAAGGTCTTTCACCAGTTTTCACCATGATTTCATGAAAGTCACTACTGGTTGGTAATTGCATTTGTTTCCTTTTCTCCCATACATTTGATCACATATTTTTACTGTTGTAAAGATTTTACTGAGAAAAAAACCCTAAAAATTGGCTATGACTTTGACCTCTAACCTTGATGACCTTTGACCTTGTGCTCAAATTCTCTTCCTACTGATTTATTTTATATGTTACTTAACTATACTATCTATAACGGTTTAAAAGTTATATGTAAAAAAACATTTTCCGAAACGCGTCAAGGGCAATAACTCTTTAGAGAGTCACCGGAGAGTTTCGGTCCAAATGAAACAAATATAGCCCTTGACATGTTGAACATTTTTGCTGATATAATTTTTCAGCTTTCTATTATAGTTTCTGAGTTTATCCCCTAACAAGGTCAAAGTTCAAGGTCAAAGGTCACCGATGACCTTCAACCTGGTACTCAAATTAAAGCTCTCTTTGCACTGACCTTTTCCAGTCTGTGACGTCACGGCGAATCTTCCTATATGAAAAAGAAAGGAAATGGGGTAAATGCCAAGGAGACAACATCACATATCCAGGTTAAAACGACCAAAAACAAAACATCTAGGGGTCACCGTATGGTCTTCAACACAGTGAGGAACCTCACACCATATAGTAAGCCCTAAATGGCTAAGTGGAACAAAGCTAAATCCATGTCTTTTATTGTCATGGATGCGGGAACGTCATCAAACTTAAACTGGCAAAAGTTCTCATGCAATCACTACCATCTGTTTTAAATTAAAAACACTAGTGTCCCAAGCTAGAAGACGATAACAACATGCAGACAAAACACAGGACGCTCATCAAGTCAATTATAAGAAAACTTGGCATTATAAAATATTGCGATTTGTGCACTATAAATAGGTTGTCGGAATAACATTTAGAAATTAAAGACATTTTAATCAGAGATTTTATTCGATACTAAGGACTATCATTAGACAATTTTGGCTTTTAAAATACAAAAAATACCGAAGTTGCATAAAAAACAGCAAATTTCGTTATGCTGTACACGTGTTTCAAGGAGTAGCCTTTCTTCAGCAGCATTAAAATCAAATGATGTGGAAAGCCATTTTCCAAAAGTTAAAATCAAAGAAGTATTCATTACCAAATAAATCGAAATAGAAAGCCAAATCCAGCACCAAGGACATCTACCGAGTGCCATACACGGAATGAAGACTCGGTATTTTTAAGGGGTTAGAATTTTTAGAAAAGCAGTTAATTTCTGTAACACGCAAGGTAAAATTTTCATGTCAGACAAGTCTGACTATCGGGCTGGTGAATGCCCTAGGGGACCTCTGGTCCACCAGCAGTGGCATCGGCCCAATGGTTCAAAATACAAAAAAATACCGAAGTTGCCCAAAAATCAGTAAATTTCGTTATGCTGTACACGTGTTTCAAGGAGTAACCTCTCATCAGCAGCATTAAAATCAAATGTGTTCTAATGAATTTGGCCAAGACCCAATTCCCTGTGAAAAAAAATTACAAGTGATCTAGAATATCTCCAATTCATTACAGCAAATTGTCCGTGGGAACTCCGCACAATAATGACGACAAACACACTTAAAGGAAAAAGTTTTTTTTGTGAAACAGACCTGTAAACCCCTATTAGCTAATATCAGTATTCCAGTAGTTTGTGTGAATAACTACTTTAATCAATGAAGATGTTAAATACTTAGATTTTGAGGACGTCAACAAATGTTGAAATTACATCTGTTGAGTTGAATTTGTCAATTATATCATTCAGTTCTCCCTACTTCATTGTTAGACTGATAGATTAGCTAGAGTTATAGATCCAGTGAGCTATATTTCAGCTTATGTAGAATTTTATTATAATATTTGAATGTTGAGCGAGCCTGATTATTAGTTATAAATCCTACACTGGGCCTTTGCTGTTTATTTCATTATTTTATGTCGTCCGTAATCACAATCAGAAGTTGCTAAACTTGTTAGTTCCTCTGTTAAAAATCGGATTGATTGATTGAATATTGTTTAACGTCTACTCAGCAATATTTCAGCTATATTAAGACGAGAACAAGTTTGTTAACAAACAATCACTTTGGGGTATGGAAAGGGTCATGGGACGGGAAATTCTGACTCCCACTGGAAAAGTAGGGTGAAATAAAAAAAGCCTTGAAGCCGATCTCCTACGAACCACTCAAAAAAAGCTTGCTACAAGGGTTCTTTAACGTGCAGGAAGCGTGGCATTTCTTTCAACACGTGGACCTGAGTTTACATCCCATCCGAAAGATGGGTTGTGTATTTATTAATCCCGAAAAACCACGGAATGGGTCCTATTTCTATATCCCGGGACCCTCGGGGTCAGCCCCGTTTAGGAGGGGTCACACCCCGCAAGCCGGAGATACTAGGTCCTATATCTATATCCCGGGGTTCCCTCGGGGTCCTCTGTTAGGAAGACTCATACTCCAAGCTCACATGATGCTGCGGGCCTATTCATAAGCCGGGACCGCGCACGGCCTGGGTAAAAATCGGAAGGAGCAAGTTGTTTTGACAAGGTGTCGAATAGGGCATACAAGAACAACTCATGGTTACATTCTAAATGGTGAAGACCGACCTGAGTGTATTCCGTGTAATTGTGCTTACACAATACAACATATTTTACTTGACTGTCGATGTTGCCGACATATGTCGCACATTTTATACAGCTGATTCTCTTAAAGATTTATTTACAAACGTCGCTGGCGACAAAATTATTCAATTTTTAAAAGCTGTCAATTTTTAAATTTCATCAAATTTTATCTATTTATCTTAAATTATCTATAATATGATTTTTATCTTTTAGAAATCTTTTTTATCTGTACATAGCAATATGTTTTAAGTGACATTTTTAACTTGTATATTTATTACTATATCAACAGTTCACGCCACGATATAGCTGAAATATTGCTTAAGTTGGCGTTAAGCAACAATCAATCAATCGTCCGTAATCCCTGACCTCTGATTGGTCAATCTGGTTTTGGAGGGACAGACGATTTCGAGCTGATGGCCATGTTATTCTTGACGTAGGACTCAAGTTATTACTTTACATTTCTACTTGTCTTTACGTATGTGATCATTGGAAAACATTTGTAGGACTTCAGCTCAATTGTTGTGAGTATATTTTATCTCATTTGTATGTAAGGACGAGTGAAAGAATTATAGATACATTCTTTGTACCGATATTAATTCGGTCACGATCAGTTATGCTTCAGTTAATAAACAAAGTTTATTACATAAATTTCCATTGACATTGTTTACAAATAGTTTTACATCAATGGGAAGCATTGAATATTAATGTTAATACGATGTAATGAGTATTTTTTTTTTTTTGCCTTTTTGTAATAATTAATAGAATATTTAGACTGGTACAAACGGGAAGAGACGTTTTGTAAACAAATCGATTTTAGCTCAAAATCGTACAATGAATAGGATGTGTTTGACTTGAAGTTACGATAGGTGTGAAATGTATGAGAGTGTTAATAATGATTCAATGTGCATTATTTTTATAAACCGTTGTTCAACTTTTTGAATATTTTATTCTTCTGTTTTATTACGAGGAATCCTGAAATGGTAGGCGAGTATTGAATTCTTCTTTTTAAGAACATACTGTATTTACTGTATTTTGAGGAAGTAGATGTGTGATTGTTATGATGAAGTGCCGCAGTCTGTGAACCTCCCTCCATAAGCGGGTGGGTTATTGTTGATCAGCATAGCAATTCATCCTCTGCAGTACGTTATTCACGTACATAAGACAACATGCACGTACAATTTTACAAGTCAAAACGTGCATGCACGTACATTTGAAGTAATTTGTGATTGAATATTCTGATTTTAAGGTCAAAATACATGGTTTACATCAACAGTTAAATGAATTTATTATAGAAATAAAGCAATATTCTGTATTAACTTCGAATCTTTGACTCGTAAATTACACAATTTGACACGAAAATAGCTAATTTCCAAAATGCAAATCCCACAAGTGAAATATTGCTAAAATCATTTCAAAAACAGTGATTCATTAAATATCTATAAATTCATTGTCAGAATAAAACAGAAGTATGAAATTTCCTATCTGTAAAAGTCGTCTCGTAGATTACATTTTAATAGGTTAATTATATATCATCATGGAAAAGATTTTCTACACCAGTGACAGCTTCCTTTTAAAACGGAAATGCACGCTTTGATCTTCCTTTTGGTAGGATCATCAACTTTACAAAGAATCTTCTCGAACTCTATCCACACTGTATCTTGAGTCTGGGCCGTCGATAATGCCCTTTTAATTACCTACTCGGCATAACCGATATGTTCATTTCTTATTCTTTTTCCTCTTCCTCCAAAACTTTACAAACGATGTTGTCATATATTGCTGCTACAAAAGACCCTTCCAATATCTGATCATCTACAGATATTTCTTTCTCTTGGAGTAAGACACCATTGCCTTCCTTGCTGCTGATATTCATGTTTTCATTTTCCATCTAACGCCAGTTGCAACACATTTTGTTCATATTGTGCAAGTATTTTGTGTATTCAAAGAGTAAATACTGCTTTTATAATTGACTAATATTTATTCCTTTTTATATTAATTTTCCCAAATTCATGTTCACAACTTGTGTGATCATTATAACCCCCCCTCCCCCGAGGGAACCCCGGGGTATAGAAATAGGACCTAGTATCACCGGCTTGCGGGGTGTAACCCCTCCTAAAAACGGGGGTTGACCCCGAGGGAACCCCGGGATATAGAAATAGGAGTAGTTAACTATGGCAAAAAGCCGTAGGTTTTCAAAAAACGTTTTTTGAAAACCTACGGCTTTTTGCCATAGTTAACTACTATCTAAGGGACTAACGAAAATAAGCAATTGTTATTCACTACAGTTGAGACGGGTAAAACGGGCTAAATTCTTAATTCACTCACAGTTTTTACGTTGCTTGCATGACACGGGTTATACATAACACTGACGTGTATCTCTGGTTCTACACTTTTGATACCTATATATTTCTAGTAAGTCTGACAGGTCGTCACCAGTTACTCTCTC
>MJUU01018440.1:5416-16252 GCA_002080025.1 Modiolus philippinarum | reverse complement strand
ATTACAGAATTATGTTCGATAAGAAATTTGCCCTGAATGATTTCAGCATGAGACCTTATTGATTTTAAATTGTACCGGCAGCATGCGGGTGACCTGCCGACCCATGACTGCTTTATGACGGGAGTAATGAAATATGTGCAATTGCAATTAGTTAGCTATTTATTGTTATAGAGGAAACACCTTTAAAGAAATAAAAAATAATAATGAAGTAGTACATTATACTGAAACAAAAAAGGGGTTAGTTGGAGATATACGAATGGGACAAAGACCAAAATCAAATGTTGTAAGAGAGAACAGAACGCAAAGGGAATCAAATCGATAGAAAACAACAGAAGGGTTAAGGTTGGGGTAAGTATTAGAGTACAAACAAGGGAGACAATTCAAACAACAGAAAGGCACGGGAAATACAACTAGATTTGCAATTGCAAGCAATAGCTGATGTCGCCCCTGGCAGCCAATTCGATGATTCCATTATGTTCGCAGCGTCAAAATGTACCTATAAATCAATTTTCATTGAAATCAGAGGTCTTGGACACCGGAAACGTTTTCCCCATATTCTAAGCAACCTTCCTCTTAATTTTCATCCAATTCTGAGCACTTTGATTTTCCTGCCTTTTTTGTCGTTTCCATTGCAACCGGTGCCATATTGAAGTCTTGGACATCAGAAACCTTTCCCCCATGTCCTCAGCAACCTTTCTGTAAATTTTCATCCAATTCTGAGCACTTTGATTTTCCCGCCTTTTTTGCTGTTTCCATGGCAACCGGTGCCATATTGAAGTCTTGGACTTCGGAAACCTATACCCCATGTCCTAAGCAACCTTTCTGTAAATTTTCATTCATTTCTGAGCACTTTGATTTTTTCCCGCCTTTTTTGCCATTTCCATGGCAACCGGATCTATTTTGAAAATTTTTGTTGGTGCATGCACATATCCTAATGGTGATCCAACTTTGTTCCAAATAAGAATGAATTCTGTCAAGGCATCTTTGAAATTTTATGATTTTCATTGAAATCCGAAAAATTTCAAATGTTGACGTAACTTGGCCGCCATCTTGGAAATGGCAGCCATTTTTAAAAAATGTTTTGATGGAGGTACAACTTCATAAGGTGATCCAACTTTGTACCAAATATGAATGAATTCTGTCCAGGCATCATTGAGAACTGGCGTGGACAAAAAGAGGTGGAAGAAAGAAACAATAACAATAATAATAATAATAATAATAATAATAATAATAATGAATAATGAATAATAGAGAAACAGACAAAGAACAATATGTCGTCCCGACTACGTCTGGGGCGACATAATAAAGGAGCTTCCGAATTAATAGAACAACACAAAGATGTAGATAAGTGAGAGAGTTGTGGTCAAGGTATTTTACGGCAGAATTAAGGGTATAATTAATGTCTTAATGTCCCATGGTTACACCACACTCACACCGCAACACTACCTTTGCTTTGGTTTACATTCATGACGCTGGAAGACGAGGCAGAAATCATTGGTCACGCTCGACTGCAGAATTCAGGTGTAAAAATGAACTTTAAATGGACCTAACGGGACCATAAATTCGTGACCCACTACTTCTTTTGGAACCGAATTTTGTCACAGTTGTTCTTTGTGTTCCCATATTGATAAATTTGTCTGGTTGGTGCACATTAGATCCAATATGACCGCCAGCTGGGAACATTAGTCTATATTACATCGAGGTCTATTAACATTATAGAAAATGAGACCAATTTACAATAAGGTTATTTGGACTGTCTATGTCAGCCATGAACCAGATGAGCTATATAGGCTCTTGTGGACCTATAGTTAATCTTTTGACTTTGATTTAAGATATTTGGCATGTGGGTGATGCATCGTGTGAGGTTGTGCCGTGTACTATGGTGACCTTGTGTGAACTTGACCGTTTGACCTTGATATCAAATAACTCAATGATTTTAGTGTTAGCTTGTCCAGGCATCTTTTGACATCTATTTTTAGATATTTAGCTGGTTTGTGTATCATTATATTGCTTACCTTACTTCGTGACTTGCTTGTTTCCTTGACATTTGATCTAGTTAAATAACTGGATTTTTAAAGTTTTGGACCATAACTTTTTTATCATGTGACTTTTCCCTTTGGTCAAGTAACTGTATTTCTTTTCAGATAAGAACTTATGATCTAGATACCCCGGCTGTCTAGCCGGGGTATCTAGATCATATAAACATAATAAATAGGGATTAATACATGGTCTTTTTTATATCAGCACGGTTAACATCCCGAGACTCCAATATCAGCTGTAGGCTCCAGCCGAGGTCTGATATGGGTCGAGGGATGATAATCATGCAGATTTAAAAACAAAAATGGGTCGAGGGATGATAATCATGCTGATTTAAAAAAGGCCATGTCTTCATCCGTTTTGTTATATACTTCCAATTAGGAGTTATCATCACACCTGGGCTGAAATAGCCATATCACCGGGCTGATGTGGATATTTCAGAACGAGACAGTCTGATATGGCCATATCAGACCTGGTATATGATATGGACTGTTAACTTCCGGCTATATTACATATGCAAAACAGAGCATATCTTCGCGAAGTATGTAATAATATGACGTAATAGGTAAGTTTTTCTTGTCTTTCTTTCTATATTATCCTTATTTTTTTAATCTTTTATAAAAATTTTATATGAAGGGGAGACATATGCTTTAGTTTGCATAAAAAATAACCTCTAGTTTTCATATGTTTTTGGTATCATTCAGAAATATCTGCCACAAGGTTTTCTAATCATTTTTTAAATTACAAATGTAACATGAGCCGAGTTCTTCATTTCATGGTTTAGCTAAAACTTACATGTATGTCTGATTAAAGTCATCAATTGATTTTTTCTGCAGGAGTCTATTTTTTCTCTCTCAAACTTCCTGGAACAAGTGTGAATAAAAGACTAGTTTAATAGTTAGTAATTAGTCACCTCTAAAGCATATAATAGTTGTTTTTGTCATGCGAGTATTGTTGATCAGAAGGAGCGTCTTGCATTTGAAAAATAGAATAAAAAGATATGTATAAGTTTATATTTCAGGCGCACCTTTAAATAAAATTGGCGTGGTGATGTAAAACCTATAGTTCTAAATTAATTTAGTATTCCTGCTAATGAAATAAAATTGCTTCATTTTCTGATTAATAATGTCTTGTACTTGATTTTTGCGTTATCCAATGAACTTAAAGAATAAAGCATAACCAGCTTTAGCTATAACACGAATTAATTTGCCCCCTCATTTAATAGATATATTGACGTAAATCATTTTATTGCGTGTAGATGTCCCCTGAATATAGTTTAAACGGACACGTATTCTCTATATAATATCAATTAAAACGGGTACCTTTTCCTTAAGTTTTATTACAAGAGATATCAATACATTTATACTGTCATATGTCTTCTTTCTATTATCCCTAATCAGTTGGTATTGAAACTTGCAATTTAAGTTACAGAGAATCACAAGTCTTAATCTATATACACATTGTGTTGGCAGCTGTTATAACGTCTGCTTTTCTTGATTCTAGTAACCTCTACTTTTGATGTGCATCCATGTATTTCATTTCATCCATGGAATAAATGTTTGGTCCTGGTGTTGTAAGGACGGTTTATAAATTCTTAACAAAAAAATTCTTCATTTTCTGCCGGAATGCTGTTGATGCAGAGCAATTTTGCCCTCTCTTATAGACGTGTTCATAGCCACCGTGTCTTTACGTTCTTTTTTATATATCTGGTGTATCATTGTTATAAATCTGTACAGGATTCTGTAAGTTGTGTGAATTCTGTGACAATCAATACGATTAAGTTTTTTTTTTCTCTCTCTCAATCATGACATCAGGGAGTAGTGACTGTGTGTAGTGCGTGCAAACGAACTTATCTGGACATTTTACTATGAAACGTCATTCGATGTTTGAGCGAGTCGATCGTGCTTTCACTAAAAAAAATACATTATTCAATTTATGAGCTAGTCGGTTGTGTTTTCACTCGAAAAATTACTTATCATGATAACCCGTAGCCGTAGCATCTGATATCACTTCCGGTTATCATGGGACTGAGTTCACACTATGAATGCCTTTGTTCTGAATGTCGTCTATGTTTTTCCGTGCGTTGTGGCTGCCTGTCTTTGTTTTTCTGTGTTCCCGTTTTTGCCATGTCGATGGTCTTCGATTTTTGTAATCATCACCCCCATTGTTCCTGCTGACGTTGTTTTCAAGTACTGTTTCTTTTGCAATAGTTTACAATGATATCTTACGAAAAGATATTGTTGCCTAAAATTCGGAGCATTTTACTCACAAACATTTATTCACTTTATGAGTAAGTCTTCAGCGTTTTCACGCTGCTTTTCACATTAAAGCATTGTTTCTGCTACAAAATCATGTTTTTTCGACTTTATTTAAATTCTAAATTTTTAATGTGACATTGTTGCCCAAAAAGTCTCAACACCCAGGACACCTTGCATTCCAAAATGATGTGATCAGCTGTTGAACAACAATTCTACTCTTACTTAAAATTACTGCATTGTGAAAAAAGTGTTTATATGAGAACAGACTTTTTTGTACATATAAGTATTGAAACATTATCTGTAGAAGATATTTTTCAATACGATCAGTGCAACAAACTTGAACATCTCGGTTTTAATATTTTAATTTCATCAATTCACTTGGAAATTGATGAAATTTTAATAAAAAAGGCATCGTTATCAGTTGAAATTGTTAACAACTTTAATATTCCTGAAAATGTAAAATGTATGTAAAAACTCAAATGGCCTCTCCACAGAATAGCTGATTGACAGTTCAGGATCCTCCACTAGTATTTGAATTTCAATAACATGATTGACAGTTCAGGATCCTCCACTAGTATTCGAATTTCGATTCCATGTACAATTAACTTGAATACAAACAATTGATCAGACAATAAAATGTTGTAAATCATTGAAAATCCTAGAAAATCTATTCCATGTAACAGAACTACGTTGATTACGAAAGAGCATTGATGAAAGGGAATGCCTGTCATTACAATTATCGTTAAAGACCATTTCAAGCAGAGATGTCTCGTCACGTCACCAAATCATTGTGAATTAGTCCTCATTATTTAACGTTTTTTTATACCTGGACTATTATTCAGGATTTGAATAAAGTTTTGAATGCTTGAACTTTTATTTAAGATTTGAATATAGTGTTAAATGCTTGGACTTTTAAAAGGGATTTGTTCACTGTGTTTTTTATTGCTTTAACTAGTATGAATAATTCAACAGTACCGACCGGGACGCTTGCTACTTGTGGATATTGTCACGTAGATCTGTCTAAAGCTGAACTCCCAGTTATTTTGATTTTATCTCTGATATTCAATATTTCAGCAGTGATAATTTTGTTTAAAATGCGAAAAAAGAGCGAAGAAATCAACCACTTTTTGGTGACAAAAGTCGCAATGAACGACTTGTTTTCCACTGTTATTTTCACTGTGATGTGGATAGGAGGGTGGATCAAATGTGGATGTATGATGAACTTTACTACTTGTTCCATTTTTGGGTGGCTTGCTTCCGCATCTGTTATATGGTCCGCTTGGATTGTTATAGTTATGTCCGTCTGTCGGTATTTAGCCACAGTCAAGCCAATATACTATCGAACCAACATTACAATACAACGGGTACAAATTGCACTGTATGCAACATTAGGGTTGACGTTGGCGAAGCTGATGTTCCCATTCTTTGGATTGGCGGCCAATTATAGGTACTATGAAGATAATTTTATTTGTGCGTACAACTTTTCACCAGGTGCCAGTGGTAATAGTCATCGTGCCATTCTGGGTTTTCTCGGCATGGTTGGACTAATTGTGTCAGCGGCCACCATGGTTTTGAATTTCTCAATTATATATGAGGTAAGAAAATGGTAGCAAATTCATTCAGAAATTTTATTGAATCGCACATATACTTATGTCAGATTACACCTCTGTGTTTGTATTAGAATCTGGTATTCATCAAAGTTGAAAAGAGTCCTCTTTTACTTTGTACAATGAGCAATGGCCTATTACATTACTTTATTGCAAACATTTAAATTGAAGTTTAACTCAAAAACATTGCACAAGTTTCATGTTTAACCGAAATGTTTTTCTTCCTTTGAAAGCTTTCAAATTAGTAATTAACAATTTAACACAATAAAAGACATTACAGGAAGACAGTTAATGCAAAATATGTTTAAAAAATGGATATTTGATTTATTATATGATATCTAAGTTGCCGTTATTGCTCATTTTAAAACAGAGTGAAGTGTCTGTATATAGACCCCTGGTTACAAGTGAAAGGTTTCCATCAGATGTTCATGCTCGAGTCATTTGAAATGGCTATACCAAGTCAGGACCATTGCGGTTGACAGTTATTTGTCGGTGCTTTTATTATTTGTGATGTCTTATATTGTCGAAATTTGCATATGCAGAAAAAATAAATTAACAGTAACTTCGTCATTTTGTTATATATCACACTTGTATTTGTAGTGTTGTCTTTGTCCATAATGTTTGTGATACAGATTTTCCGCTGTGATCTCTGTGTACAAAGAGATAAATAATTATATGTTTTAAAACTTCCCCCTTGGTATTGTTTAAGGGTTAGAGAAGTAACATGTGCCATGGATTTTAATTGGTTTTGTCTTAGGTTTAGAGAATGACATTTAACAATCAGCCACCCAACAGATCTTTCACATCATTTTTACTTAGTACTGAGATGAACATTTCACTTACTTGCGGCCGTTCAAAGGCAGTTGCTGTTGAGTTGATTCCGGACACTTCCGCAATGGAAGGGGAGGCTTGGAGTGCCATAAAACCGGTTTAACCCACCATTTCTTTTGAAATGTCTGTACCAAGTCAGGATAATTGCGGTCGACAATTTGTCCGGTGGTTTCCACCTGATTTGTCTTTTTGTCTTATGGACTTCGGCTCTTGACAACTCTGTTTTATAATTTTGTTATTACTCCCATTTCATTGTTGTTCCAATTTGCAATAGAATTTATTAAGATTATATTCGGTTGATATTTGACTTCGCGAATAAAAAATGAATTTGCAGTAATAAGAATCACAAGAAAGAAACTAAAGGTCAACATTCATTAAATTCCCAAATGCCGAGTGAATGTTATATGAATATCCGGGTGTATTATACCCTGCTAATTTTACCCATTTAGTTAAAAGCAATATATCATTCTATAGGGATTTGGAATTAATTTCCGATACAAAACGAATATTACAGGATAGCTAAGAGTACTCGTGGCTGTCTATTGAATTGATGTATGTGACAAATAGGGACAGAGCACAGCTTCTAGAATACAAACACATGCGTCTGATGTACATGTAACAATTATTTGCAAGAGACATGTTGACGAAGAACAATATAAAACATAAGATAAGAATATGAAAGAAAATTGACAACTTATTTGTTTGTGAAGATTTTTTGGTTTATCTATATGGGCACAGTACAGCTGCTTTTAGACAAACAGAAGCGGCTGATGCACTACTGACGAGGCTTAATAAGCGTTAATTAATTAATTTTTTTATATGTTAAGCACAATCTAAAAATCTTCCAGTTTTGATTGCTTTCTAAACGTTTAGTTTGATAAACTGGTTTGAAGAAATTATAAGATGGGACTATTTCAATGGCAATGGAACCAGAGAAATGAGATCTCTAACTATTTATGTCGAAATATTCCCAGCGCCAACATTTCCAGTTATATAAGCATTTTATGCTTCCACGGTGAAAAATCGGAACATATTGTTTTATTTACTCTGTCTTTTTTGTGCATTTGCCTGATTAACACACATTTTTGAGTGACAAACACGTTAGTATCTTTATTTAGAGAAAATTTGGTAAGCAATTGACAAGAACATGTTGATGGTCTAGTTTCTCCACTATAAAGCAATGCAACAACTGCTGGCTTAATTGTTAATGGTATTTAATCGCACAGCGAAACTAAATAAAATTTTAACATAGCAATCAACAGGTTCATTATTTTGTGGAGCGTATTTAGTAAAGAAACAAGACTTCAGACACATATTGCTTGAATTTGGATGTTTGTATTCTGATACGAAAAATAAAGGAATGGGGTAAATGCCAAGGAGACAGCATCCCATCTCCAGGTTAAAACGATCCAAAACAAAAGCACCTACGGATCATCGTATGGTCTTCAACACAATAAAGGAACCTCACACCATATAGCAAGCCCTAAATGGCCCTAAAGTAAAAAAGTGAATAACTCAATTGAAACAAACCACAGATATCAAGATTAATTATTTGACAATGCTATTGAATTATGAAAATCTTTGTTGTGTTGGGGAAAGTTTAATCTTGATAGAATCAATCTGGCATATGTACTGATTGGTCGTTAAAACCTTACTGAAACTAATCTAGTTTGGAACTGGACATATTACACTGTAAAAATGTATTTAGGGCCTAAACGTTTTCCTAAACACCATTCTTGCAACAGATTTTAAACATGTTCTGAACCTTAACATGTTTAGTATCTAAACATGTTAAGGAAAATGTTTACAGTCTAATCATGTTTAGGTTTTATGTGTTTAGCTTGTAAACATGTTAAGACCCCGTGTGCCTGTCATTTATCATAAATCTTATATTTTTTGAAGAGTTTGTTGGTGCATCCTTGATTTTATATGTTAGTCTTGAAAATATAGACATTGGTGCTGATTCAAGCTCATAAGACTTCTCCATACAGAAATATTAACACTGCCTGAAAACTGACAGCACTAAATGACAAAATGAAAAAAGAAAACAAGCCTCAGCATCTCATCTTAAAAGCCAAGAATTTTAATTGATTCAATGAACCCATTACTTCTAGATGAAAACCAACAATATAATGGAATAAAAAAGATAACCGGAAACACCTACAATGGCCGAAAAACATAGCCACATGCCAGAAAGTAAATAGGAACTGCACAAGAAAAAAACCCACAATAAAAATACAAAAGACAAACATAAACAACGATAGGAACTCGGGACAGCCGGACTTGGTACCGGCACTAGCAAAAGCCAGCGGTAGGGTTAAACCGGTTTATGGGTACCCAAACCTCCCCTTTCTCTGTCCCGTTTCCCTATCGTAGAATAAACATACGAATAAAACCCATACAGGTAGACTACTAACTCCATGACCACAATCTAGAAAAGAAAAATGGGGGGGGGGGGGACAAAACGTAATTTTGAAAGATGGGTCAAAGAGTGCTCGCCGCTAAACTGCCGGCTAGCTCAAGGAGCCTAGTCTGCTGGTAAAACACTGTCGCACTACGGAAGGAAAATCAAATTCAAAACTCCCAATGGGTTTGGTAAAGAATCGTCATGTATTTCAGTAGACATCGGCAGTATCAGTGAGAGGCCAGTATGTGTGTAAAATCCTCAGGTCACTGGATCCCAAAGCTAATTTAACGGACACGTGCAGAATATCCTGTCGATATCCCCTATTGCGTAAAGAATGTAAGTTACGTCCCAGTTTTTCTGGATTTTTAATCAGTTTCTGGCATTTTTTAACAACATTTCCGTAAAATCGAGGATGGGAAATGCCCTTAGAAATAAGCTGTTTGCGAGTGACATTATATTTAGAAGTCAGATGTTCATATCTTCGATAGAACTTTTTAAATGTATTTAACAATTTAACAATTCTTATTTCTTCAGAACATCTCATATCCTCGCACAATATTTAATACAGCACTAGATTTTTATAATCATTTGCGTGGTCCCTGTTTTTTTATTATTAGTAGATAATAATAGTTTGGAAGCATAATGAAATATAACAGAATGTAGAATGCAAATCGTATATATTTATTACAAATATTACTTAATATATACCTAATGATTGTTTCGTAAATCTTAAACTTTTGACCTGTGGTAGTCCAACTCTAAATGATGTCCAAAATGAACAAATTTTCAAGCACGTCTACGAATATATTAAAAAAACTGAAAGATTTTTATTAGTGTAACTCCCCAGGACAGTACATACACATCATCAACCAATCCATTCCGTTAATTCATTGATCTTTTAATCTCTCTTTGTCTTTAATTTGTCTTTCTGTTTCATTTCAGCCTATACATAGACGCACTGAATATTATATTAACATGCTCTATTATTGTAATTATTGTATATTGTATATGGGAGAAGACTTTTATAAGTTGGAAAAACTTGTGTCTGATCCCTTTTGCATTTTGTGAGCAAAAATAAATAAGTTTAAACTAAACTTAATATATTTATATCCAACAATATAGGTCACGGAATGTCCATTAATACAGCTCAGTAAAGCCCACGAAAGGCCAACATGCTAGCTCACGGAATATCAAACAAACGTCCTTGCTCATGTAAACTACAATCTTTGATGCCAGCCCTACTGCCATTTCGGAATTTTTAATAAGAAGCTGCATATCAAATTGGGAATGTTCATGGTTAAGATTCAGATTCCTTTATAGCTTCCGTAAAGTGATAACGAACATGCTGGTGAAGCAAAACTACACGGGCTATTGTTTCAAACAGATTCTAGAATATTATCAATCTTTGCTCCATTGTAGTGTTTGATAAGATTGGATCTCGCACAAAGTTGACTTTTCTACAGCTTCAACTTGGAAACGGACAGTCTAAGACCTATACCTGAAAGCAAAAAAAGAGTAATTCAAAACAAAAGTTTAAGAACAGTGATCATCATGGAACCTTATAATGGTTTTAAATTTAATTGCATATGTATCTTAAACTAAAATTCATCAAAAAATTAACATGAAAATACAATTTAAATTAACTGATAAATTCACGTCTCATATGATATAGAACATCGGTAGATCTAAAGAGCAT
>MJUU01018439.1:0-18126 GCA_002080025.1 Modiolus philippinarum | reverse complement strand
CTAGCGTTCGACAAAACCTTTGCCGTGGGAAACTTTTGAGAACATTTCAAACTTGGTGCAAAATTCAGTCTTGGGACCGACTTTCGACCCCTGGTGTACATTTCAGTAGATGTGACCGAACCTGGCAATTAGCGAGGGCGACGCTGAAGGCAATGGCTATCATTTGACCAGCGGTCGACAAAAGCTTTGCCCTAGGAAACCTTTGAGAGCACTTCAAACTTGGTGCAAAATTCAGTTTTGGGGCCGACTTTCGACCCCTGGTGTACATTTCAGTAGAGGTGACCCACCCTGGCAATTGGCGAGAGCAAACCTGAGGGCAATGGCTATCATTTGACTAGCGTTCGACAAAAGCTTTGCCGTAGGAAACTTTTGAGAGCATTTCAAACTTGGTGCAAAATTCAGTCCTGGGGGCTAACTTTCGACCCCTGGTGTACATTTCAGTAGAGGTGACCGACCCTGGCAATTAGCGAGAACGACGCTGAAGGCAATGGCTATAATTTGACCAGCGGTCGACAAAAGCTTTGCCCTAGGAAACTTTTGAGAGCACTTCAAACTTGGTTCCAAATTCAGTTTTGGGGCCGACTTTCGACCCCTGCTGTACATTTCAGTAGAGGTGACCCACTCTGGCAATTGGCGAGTGCGAAGCTGATGGCAATGGCTATCATTTGGCTAGCGGTCGACGAAAGCTTTGCCGTAGGAAACTTTTGAGAGCACTTCAAACTTGGTCCAAATTCAGTTTTGGGGCCGACTTTCGACCCCTGGTGTACATTTCAGTAGAGGTGACCCACCCTGGAAATAGGCGAGAGCAAAGCTGAGGGCAATGGCTATCATTTGACTAGCGTTCGACAAAAGCTTTGCCGTAGGAAACTTTTCAGAGCATTTCAAACTTGATGCAAAATTCAGTCTTGGGGCCGATTTTCGACCCCTGGTGTACATTTCAGTAGAGGTGATCCACCCTGGCAATTGGCGAGAGCAAACCTCAGGGCAATGGCTATCATTTGACTAGCGGTCGACTAAAGCTTTGCCGTAGGAAACTTTTGAGAGCATTTCAAACTTGGTGCAAAATTCAGTCCTGGGGGCTCACTTTCGACCCCTGGTGTACATTTCAGTAGAGGTGACCGACCCTGGCAATTAGCGAGAACGACGCTGAAGGCAATGGCTATCATTTGACCAGCGGTCGACAAAAGCTTTGCCCTAGGAAACTTTTGAGAGCACTTCAAACTTGGTGCAAAATTCAGTTTTGGGGCCGACTTTCGACCCCTGCTGTACATTTCAGTAGAGGTGACCCACTCTGGCAATTGGCGAGAGCGAAGCTGATGGCAATGGCTATCATTTGGCTAGCGGTCGACAAAAGCTTTGCCGTAGGAAACCTTTGAGAGCACTTCAAACTTGGTCCAAATTCAGTTTTGGGGCCGACTTTCGACCCCGGTGTACATTTCAGTAGAGGTGACCCACCCTGGCAATTGGCGAGAGCAAAGCTGAGGGCAATGGCTATCATTTGACTAGCGTTCGACAAAAGCTTTGCCGTGGGAAACTTTTGAGAACATTTCAAACTTGGTGCAAAATTCAGTCTTGGGACCGACTTTCGACCCCTGGTGTACATTTCAGTAGAGGTGACCGACCCAGGCAATTAGCGAGGGCGACGCTGAAGGCAATGGCTATCATTTGACCAGCGGTCGACAAAAGCTTTGCCCTAGGAAACCTCTGAGAACACTTCAAACTTGGTGTAAAATTCAGTTTTGGGGCCGACTTTCGGCCCCTGGAGTACATTTCAGTAGAGGTGACCCACCCTGGCAATTGGCGAGAGCAAACCTGAGGGCAATGACTATCATTTGACTAGCGTTCGACAAAAGCTTTGCCGTAGGAAACTTTTCAGAGCATTTCAAACTTGGTGCCAAATTCAGTCTTGGGGCCGACTTTCGACCCCTGGTGTACATTGCAGTAGAAGTGACCCACCCTGGCAATTGGCAAGAGCGAAGCTTAGGGCAATGGCTATCAATTGACTAGCGCTCGACAAAAGCTTTCCCGTGGAAAACTTTTGAGAGCATTTCAAACTTAGTGCAAAATTCAGTCTTGGGGCCGACTTTCGACCCCTGGTGTACATTTCAGTAGAGGTGACCGACCCTGGCTAATGGGGAGAGCGAAGCTGTGGGCAATGGCTATCATTTGACTAGCGGTCGACAAAAGCTTTGCAGTAGGAAACTTTTGAGAGCATTTCAAACTTGGTGCAAAATTCAGTCTTGGGGCCGACTTTCGACCCCTGGTGTACATTTCAGTAGAGGTGACCCACCCTGGCAATTGGCGAGGGCGAAGCTGAGGGCAATGGCTATCATTTGACCAGCGGTCGACAAAAGCTTTGCCGTAGGAAACTTTTGAGAGCATTTCAAACTTGGTGCAAAATTCAGTTTTGGGGCCGACTTTCGACCCCTGGTGTACATTTCAGTAGAGGTGACCCACCCTGGAAATTTGCGAGAGCAAACCTGAGGGCAATGGCTATCATTTGACCAGCGTTCGACAAAAGCTTTGCCGTAGGAAACTTTTCAGAGCATTTCAAACTTGGTGCAAAATTCAGTCTTGGGGCCGACTTTCGACCCCTGGTGTACATTGCAGTAGAGGTGACCCACCCTGGCAAATGGGGAGAGCAAAGCTGTGGGCAATGGCTATCATTTGACTAGCGGTCGACAAAAGCTTTGCAGTAGGAAACTTTTGAGAGCATTTCAAACTTGGTGCAAAATTCAGTTTTGGGGCCGACTTTCGACCCCTGGTGTACATTTCAGTAGAGGTGACCCACGCTGGCAATTGGCGACAGCAAAGCTGAGGGCAATGGCTATCATTTGACCAGCGGTCGACAAAAGCTTTGCCGCAGGAAACTTTTGAGAGCATTTCAAACTTGGTGCAAATTCAGTTTTAGGCCGACTTTCGACCCCTGGTGTACATTTCAGTAGAGGTGACCCACCCTTGCAATTGGCGAGAGCGAAGCTGAGGGCAATGGCTATCATTTGACAAGCGGTCGACAAAATCTTTGCCGTAGGAAACTTTTGAGAGCATTTCAAACTTCGTGCAAAATTCAGTCTTGGGGGCCCACTTTCACCCCCTTGTGTACATTTCAGTAGAGGTGAACCGCCCTGGCAATTGGCGAGGTCGAGGTTGAGGGCAATGGCTATCATTTGACCAGCGGTCGACAAAAGCTTTGCCGTAGGAAACTTTTGAGGGCACTTCCAACTTGGTGCAAAATTCAGTTTTGGGGCCGACTTTCGACCCCTGGTGTACATTTCAGTAGAGGTGACCCACCCTGGCAATTGGCGAGAGCAAAGCTGATGGCAATGGCTATCATTTGACTAGCGGTCGACAAAAGCTTTGCCGTAGGAAACTTTTGAGATCACTTCAAACTTGGTGCAAAATTCAATTTTGGAGCCGACTTTCTACCCCGGTGTACATTTCAGTAGAGGTGACCCACCCTGGGAATTTGCGAGAGCAAACCTGAGGGCAATGGCTATCATTTGACTAGCGTTCGACAAAAGCTTTGCCGTAGGAAACTTTTGAGAGCATTTCAAACTTGGTGCAAAATTCTGTCTGGGGGCCGACTTTCGATCCCTGGTGTACATTTCAGTAGAGGTGACCCATCCTGGCAATTGGCGAGAGCGAAGCTGATGGCAATGGCTATCATTTGACTAGCGGTCGACAAAAGCTTTGCCGTAGGAAACTTTTCAGAGCATTTCAAACTTGGTGCAAAATTCAGTCTTGGGCCGACTTTCGACCCCTGGTGTACATTGCAGTAGAGGTGACCCACCCTGGCAGTTGGCAAGAGCGAAGCTGAGGGCAATTGCTATCACTTGACTAGCGGTCGACAAAAGCTTTGCCGTGGGAAACTTTTGAGAGCATTTCAAACTTAGTGCAAAATTCAGTCTTGGGGCCGACTTTCGACCCCTGGTGTACATTTCAGTAGAGGTGACCCACCCTGGCAATTGGCGAGAGCAAAGCTGATGGCAATGGCTATCATTTGTCTAGCGGTCGACAATAGCTTTGCTGGAGGAAACTTTTGAGAGCACTTCAAACTTGGTGTAAAATTCTATTTTGGAGCCGACTTTCGACCCCTGGTGTACATTTCAGCAGAGGTGACCCACCCTGGCAATTGGCGAGAGCAAACCTGATGGCAATGGTTATCATTTGACCAGCGTTCGACAAAAGCTTTGCCGTAGGAAACTTTTGAGAGCATTTCAAACTTGGTGCAAAATTCAGTCTTGGGGCCGACTTTCGACCCCTGGTGTACATTTCAGTAGAGGTGGTCCACCCTGGCAATTGGCGAGGTTAGAGCCTAGGGGAATGACCAGCGGCCAACAAAAGCTTTGCCGTAGGTACACAAGATAATGGCAGGGTCGAAATTGATCCCATGGTGCCAACTTCATATTAGGTGACCTACCCAGGCAGTTTGGGAAGTGGAAGACATTTGCTGTAGCTAATTTACCAATAAGGGATTTCAAAAGCTTTGCCCATTGAAACTTTTGTGAAACATTCAAAGTAGGTACACAAGAGGTGATCAGGGCTGACGGTGAACCCCGTTGCGCCGACTTCATAAGCCAGTTTTGAAAGTAGAAGGCATTGTCTTAAGCTATATATTCCCCAATGGATTTCAAAAGCTTTGCCGAAGTAAACTTTTGAGAAACGTCCATAGTAGGCACTCAAGAGATTATCAGGGCCGACTTTAGACCCCTGGTGTCGACTTCATAAGAGGTGACCCATCCAACCAGGTGAAAAAAGAACTGGTTCCGGACAGGGAACAAGAATAGGAACTTCCTATTGCATTTATAAAATACCTTCTACTGTCTGACGTCTATTTGATGAGAAATCAAAATAAATGTTGGCTCAAAACAAGTTCTTCAAATATAACCTTTCCACATAAAAAATATCGTCAATATTTTTGAATCTATAACAGTATAAACACTTCTTTGGAACTATTTTGTCAACAATAAGGACTTCATGTGCTCAATTGGTTTCCGAATAAATTCTTCAATCGTAGCTAGGAAATTGGATTTCCAACCCATATAATTCTCTGGATTGTCTTTAAACTTTGTTAAGCCCGTAGACAAGGACTTCTTCTGTAGCAGTAACTTCGTTACATCCTGAGTTTGCCCGGCATCTGGTTTGCTTTGACCAGTTAATGTCATATCTTTGATTTGTGCATGTTGCATTGCCGGTGTGAACTGGGGTGCATTTGCATCTAAAGTTGACCTAACGGGTCCAGTTTCCGAGTAAACGGGAGTTGCCCTCTTTTGCGTGTCATACCTTGTTGATATGGGCTTCTTTGATTTAACCTCTTGGTTATCAAACCCTGACCATGCTGACACCACCTTGGGCTTCGAAATAGTAAGGTGTTGCCATGGTTTACTCTGCGGAGTCGTAGCCTGTATATTTTCGGGGAACCCACAAAACATCGCTGGAGGTCGAGTATCAAGAATTGTATCGGCAACATTCTTAGATTTTGTCATTTCAGGTTAGATCCTGTTTGGTTGCCTTTAGGAAACTTCTCTCAGGTGTGTCGATATTCTCAGGCATTTGAGGTTTAACCGTACTAGCCTGATCAGTTATGAATTCTTTTACACGCAGCATGGGGTCTATAGTCTGTTCTAGCAACACTTCGTCCAGATCTGTTTAATTTCGGTCTATTCCTTAAATTCGGCCTGTTGTTTAAGAAGTTGTACCTGTCTAACCAAAAGAACATATTTCTTTACCATAATTTTGATATTACTATCAAAATGAGTCGATAATATTATGTTAAGGAAGAAGTATGAAAATGACAATTCTACACCGCCGTCACTTTGAAGGGGAAATCCTACAAACGAATGGAATCCCTATTGAGTATAGAGTAAATACAAGAATGGCATATGTATTCGCTGGCAGATAAGCCGCCCCGGAGGATAAGGACACCCTAAAGAGAAGTGTGTCAGATCCCCAGATTGAAATAAATGAAAGGATTGTATCCAGAAGCATTTCACAAAGATGATATCATCAAAAACCAAAGGCAGCAGTAGTGCTGCAAAGCCCAAACGTGACGCAGATACCCAGCTCTGCCAAAATTGCTGTGCGGAGTACGTCAAGACGCGATTTGAGCATCAACCAGGGGAGCAGAAGACCAACTGCGGCGTCCTTCACAAGAAGGAGAAGGTGCAGTTCTGCAATAGCAAACCCAGAAAGGATAGTTTCTGCTGGAGAAATAGCAGGCAACATCTCCATCTGGAGGAGGACACCATACAAGTCGAGGATAAGATGGTGATAAAAGGGACCATGAAGACTCACCGTCAAATAGCAAAGTATGAGGGTCTGACTGACTGAGGGGGTCAATAGCCAGAACAAGGAAGTCTTGGTAAAGCTCATGGAGGAGAAAACCACCCTTTTATTCATCCGTCAGGTAGTCTTCAGCAAGAAGCAGCGCTACCAAAGAATCGCGGTCCCAACAAGTACCCCCAACTCAAGAGAGATGATCTGCCTAAGGTGGCGGAAGAGAACATTAAAAGTCGAGAATGAGATCAAGGTCAACGTTAGGCGCGAAGCTCTGAGTGGCGTTTTTGGCACTGTCGTCATCGGATCCGCAAAGACGAACGATATGACCACTTTTCTGAAGGTAAGTCGGAGAACCATCACCAATGACATCTCGAACGCACTCCACGAAAAGAAGGGATTGAAGGTGTACCTAGTGCTTCTAGCAGAGATGGTGAATACCAAACCCGTGACCGGAAAAAAATTCCTACGTCACCCTCCCTTCAGATCACGCACGACAATCATCACGGAATCTGACGAACTCGAACTGGAGATCCCCGGCCCTCCATGATGGGGAAGGTCAAGGAAAGGATGGCAAGGTACATGCGAGAAGGAAGCGGGAGGACCTTTGGGCAAGTCCCGAAGCTGGAAATCCATCTCGACCAATTTCAGCCGCTTAAGTGGAGGGGGTTCATTCATACCAACCCCAAGAAGGCGATGTTAATGTGAACAATGATGACAACCGCCGCTTACATTGGGCTGTGCTGGCGGCCCTTCATCAGTATGAAGTAGATGGCAATCATGCCTACTGCATAGGTCAGTACAAGAGATCGGAGCTGATCTAAGATTCGAAGGCATCGACTTCCCAGTCTCGCTCTAGTCGATGGATAAATTCGAGAGGCAGAATTCCTCCATCAACGTCAACGTCTTTGGCTTCGACGGCGTAGTGAAGGGCGAGGATGAGGAAGAGGATCTCCAGATATTTAAGAATACGGCCCCACCCACGTAGATCTCCTTTTCCTAACCCGCGAAGGCAAGCACCATTACTGCTGAATCAAGGGCTTATCACGCCTTTTGACAGCACAGATCACAAATCAAGATAGGCAAGCTTAATTTTGCCGTAGGTGTTTGTGCCGTTTTACTAAGCAGGAATGTCTTGACGAGCATATGGAATATTGCAGCAAGAAGGATGCGGTCAGAATCGAGATGTCGAAAGATGGATCCACCATAGCCTTTCGCAACGACAAGACGCTGATGAGAGTCCCATTCGTTATGCTTTGTATTATTATTTCTGAATACCATTTTGTCAAGAAAGTTTATCAGAATAGTGTTCATAGTGCTTCACAGAGAAAATCGACACTAACCAACAGGATCCATCGTACTCATTCACGAAAGCCTACCAACTACAGCGGTCATCGGGCTTCTGTTATCGCGTAAAGTACGCCCACGGGTACTACAAGGAATTGGTCTAATGCTGGGAGAATGCTGCCGAGAAATTCGTGCAGTACATCGAGGAGGAAATGCGAGCGATCGGTAAGCTATACAGGGAGACCAAGCCCATGATGATGACCGACGAGAGCTTCGAAGAAAGCGCGTACTGACACATTTGCGGGGATGAATCGGGAGGGTATAAGATCAAGGACCACGACCACCTCATTGGGACGAATCGTGGCGCAGTATAAAACCAGTGAAATCTGGATTTCAAGCATCCATGGTGTGTCCCCATCATCTTCTACAACTTGATTTGGTATGACGCCCACGTCAAGGAGCTTGGATACACGAGGATAAAATCGACTCCATCCCGAATACCTACAGCTTCGTCAAGCAGGTGGTCAATCTTGAGATGAGGTTCATCGACTAGATACGATTCATGCTAAGCTCGCTTAATAATCTAGCCAAGAACCTCATCCCGACCAATTCAAGACCATGAAAGCAAGATTTGGCGATCGCCACGAGCTGATAATACGTAAGGGGGATTTTCCAACGATTATATGGATGGGTAGGCAAAGCTGGAAGACTCAGCTCAATCAAAAAAACTTCTACAGCACGCTCTGCGGAGAGCATATCAGCGATCAGGACTACGCGCACGCTCGGAGGCCAGCCGACATCTTAGAGAGTTTTACGGATATATTCATAGTCAATTATGGAGTCGATCCTGCCCACTACTTCTCCCATGGACTAGTCTTCGATGCCGCCCTCAAAACCTTCTGGGCTGAATTGGAGCTTCTTTCCGATTCAGATATGCTGATGATGTTCGATAGGGGACAAGAGCATGGGGCATGCTCTCTAATTGTTATGCCCAGCCCACCAATCCCTACATCGAGACCTACGTTCGCTCACAGCCCATTAAGTATCTCACCTGACTCGATGCAAAAAATTTTTACGGGTGGGTGATGGCACAGCCTCTACCCAAAGGGGACTTTGAGCTGATAGAGTCGGAAATCGACGACATCCTGATACATCCCGACGGTCACGCATGGTAGAGTGCGATCTCGAATACAAACATGATCTCCACGACGCCTACAATGACAACCCTCTCGCGCCCAAGAACGTGGAGACTGGCAAGGTGCGTAAGCTAGTACCTCTGATAGGCAAGCGCCAAAAACATATGCTCCATTACTGAAATCTCAAAATGTATCCGGAGAGGAATAGAGATCATAAAGTCCATCGGATCATCGGATTCCGGCAATCTCCATGGCTGAAGCAATACGAAGATCTGAATACTGCTCTTCGCGCCATGACCAAGAACGACTCCGAACAACTTTATAAAGCTGACAGTCAACTCGGTCTTCAATTAAGAATATTTGAAACATAGTAGACGTCAGGCTGGTTAAAATCGAGAAGCAGGCCCTAAAGCTCGTCGCCAAGCCCAACTTCGATTGCCGTGTCGTCTTCACCGAAAACCTAACAGCAGTCCATATGAAGAAGACCAAGATAAAGTTCAATAAGGCGATCTACGTGGAAGAATGCATCTTGGACATTTCGAAGCTCCTGGTGTACGAATTCCACTAATGATTCGTGAGGAAAATCTACGGCATCAAGGCCCGGCTGCTCTTCATTGTCACCGACACCTTGGCCTGTTATATCCAGACCGACCCTAACAACAAGGATAATGCACCTTCCGTCGAGGCCAAATCGACACTTCCGATTATTCTCCTGAGCATCCCTCCGGCATTCCAACAGACAAGAATAAAATGGTCCTCGGGGATTTCAAGGACAATTGCGGCGGCAAGACCGTGACCGATTTCGTAGGGCTCCGTGCAAAGCTATACGCCTTCAAGATTGATGATGGTTAGACCNGGGGGTCACCAAGAGCGTCAACAAATGCAGCATCGCCTTTGAGGACTACAAGCGATACCTAAACACCCAGTAAGAGATCTATCGACCGATGAACATCCTCCGTAGCCATCAACACCCAGGAGATCAACAAGACCGCTCTTTCTACCAAGGAAGATAAGCGCCACTTCCGACCCGACAGCTTCAGCACCCTCTTGCAAGGCCATCATCGAATCACTGACGCCCGCGATTGTGGTGAGACCCGCCTTTCACCACCCCGCTGCACATGCCATTCTCTGACAGGTGCGGATTTCCATCCCTCCTTTTCTGCACTTGGCAGTCTCTGATGGGTGCGGATGCCACTACCTCCGCAAATTATAGACCAAATAGTCTGCTGTGTAGGGAAATGGCGTTGAAAATCATAGGCATCTCGGTGTGACCTTTTCCTCAAGCTGTAAATGGACTAGTCATATTCAAAATACTATCAAAAGTGCCTCATAAAGAGTGTCAGTTTAAAAGAAAATTTAAAATATAATCTCGGAAGACGTAATCTAGAAAAAAAATCTATTTCTCTTATATTCTTCCAATTTTTGAACCTGATTCTGAACTTTGGGATATATGCTCCTTACAAGATAAAACAAAACTTGAATAAATTCAAAATGAAGCACCTAGTACAATGTATTGTTACAGGATTACCAAAATTTGCCAGTATTGAGTCATTATACTTTGAAAATGGATGGCAAACTCTCCAATCTCGGAGAATTAGAAGAAACTTAATCTATTTCATAAAATAAAAACGATAATTGTCCGTCATACTTAACTGATCGTTTGTCTCCATTCTGTCGTGTTAATGTAGGAAATCTGAGAGTTCAAAACGAATTCCAAGCTCCTAGGCATCGATTAGAGCTGTATGCTAACTCCCTCTTTCCGTCAACGATTCGCAAGGGCAGCGAAAAACAGCTGGTGGTGATCATTACATGTACTTTCTTTCTGGTTTCTCTTTTGTGGGACTGGAAAGAATACTGGTAGGATTTTTTTATCGAGGAATTAAAGCTCGCGGAGTAGCCTCTCCACTTTACGTATACCTTCTTCACGCCGCCCATTGTCCGCCGCTGCAAGACCTTCTCGATGCAATGGACGTCCTGGTCAGTGCATTGCAGTTCGGGCTCGTAGAAGGATCCCTGCATGGATCTCTTCGCCTCCGAAGTCCTTGAGGTGATAGGTCGGTGGCTGGTTCGCTGTGGTCTGGAAGATAGTGAAGACTTCCTCCGTCCAGCGAGGAGTAAAACCCTTCTCGAAAATTTTCTTCTTCTTTGATATCCGAACTTGATCGAAGACGTCGAATCGCTGCGGCTGCATTGGTGGGAGATCATCGTAAAGGTTCCAGAAGACCTTAGCCTCGTGCTCTTTCTGGCTGGCGGCGGTAGGAGTCATCTTGATGGATCGATGCTTGGTGGTATTTTACTAGCGAAGGAGATCGTCCAAGACGGGGAGGTAGGTGTGCATAGAATTGGTCGAAAAAGTTACTGTACTTGAACATCTCCTCCATCATGGCACAATTCCAGCCTTCTACCACGCTCGACTTCTCTTCGTTCTCGGTGGACTAAAACTTGATGTCGTGCTTCTGGAGTAGTTCATTCATCTCACGATTATAAAACTCCGTGCCCTTATCCGTCAATAGCTTCTTGGACGACCCCAACAGTCCGGAAGGCATCTTTCACCCTGGCATCATTCTAATTCTTGAGCAGCAGTCACCAGCCGTACTTCGAAAAGACGTCGGTGATGCTCAAGAGTGGCAATCGATCAAGGAGAATGTCAACTACATCTGCCTCTTCGAGCAGAATGCCAAGAATCATGATCATATCCGCCTCGACCATTGAAGAGATCTAACCCCGGCTCAGTTCGATACCCTATGCGATCGTTCTTGAGCTTAGCCTCACGGATTCATGACCATCGATCTCATGAGCCCTAAGACCAATGGAAAGTATCGATGCAATCTAGAAGACTTCTAAAAAGTCTAAGATAAAGAATGGATCATTTGCATGAATTTTTCCTGGAGAATCAACGGGACTTTGATCGGGGGTCCGGGAAATCTCCCAAGTCCCCACACCCTGAATGTGAGCGCCAGTGGGAGCGAGTGCTTATTTACGGCATGGACCAAGGATATGAATGCAGTAGGTGCGGTTTTGAAAGGTACGCTCATTGCATCGACGAGTAGGATTTTGAAAAAGGACGTATAATTCCCATTCCCACCGGAAACCTAAGCAGTTGTCCAGACAACCGTGCTGCGTCAAGACCGTCAGCGGCCATCAATATACGTACCCATCCATATCGCGTTTAGATAAATGCAAGAGGCACTAAAACTATAACCTGAGGTATGTTACCGGTTTTGGATCTCCGATCGCTCGCTATAAGGCTTTGCACCACTTCCACGACGAGATTATAGCCATACCCAAATTTACCATCCTCCGGTTGGACTACAAAGACTGGATGGTGGGGAGTGCGATAATAAAACCGTGGATAGTATGATACTTTTTTTCTCCTCTGATTGCATGGGGCTCGAAGCAACGCTATTGGGTGATCAATCCAACGCCAAGGGGGCATTCAATCCAACGCTTATGAGCGTTGGCGATGCTATAAATAAATGACAATAATAAATAACACCTACATCAAGCAGCGTGAGGCGCTTGCTAGGGGCCTAGAGCAGACCAAGCACAGCATTCAGAATGACGACATGCAGCGTCGCCTAGATAAGATCGGACTCCGAAGCGACCTCTCCAAGATATTCAAGCGCGTACTTATAAAGCTACCATACCTTTGGATTACAAGTTAATGAGGAACGCATCACGATCAGGAGTCCACCCGCCACTTTTGGCGGTAATGATATCTTCTTCGACAGCAACCACTCTAGGGGCACCCGGTCTATTTGGAGCTCATGGTCATGCAGCACGCGGAATATTTTGAGATGGAGGACTTGTATACCTTTTGCGATATCCTACGAGCATCGAGTGTCATGCACAAAGGCACTCAGCACTAACGCAGACGCCCCAGTCTAGCAAAAGCATGGAATGGAAGAAGATCGTCTCGTACGTCCATAAGCAAGATAAGTATATGAATGGGATGCAAACCGTGTTTCTCCAAAAATGCTTCGACAAGTTGCCGCATCGCCTCGATCTTTGCATCTCTACCTTGCATGGCCACCCAGGCTTGGAATAATGGGGTGCGCCATCCTTGACGCCATGAGGATATTCAACCATATCTGCAGGGAGGAGTACGAGAAGCTGCATTAAAAGCTCCTCCGTATAGATTTACGATGCCTTTAGTAGTGACTCACGGATACTGCAGGATGAATGCAATTGGTGGACGAGGTCTATTCGATACCATCGCCAGTGTGGCCGGATGAGGATTGACCTCCTTTGCAGCGAAGACGTTGGGAAGCAAGGCCGTAAGCACCGCTTCCAGTGCAGACCTGAATGGTTTGGAGGATGGAGCGACGAAGGCCACGTCGTTCATCGAGTGATGCGCAAAAAGAAGCCACCGGCACCACCTGCCGACGAGACCAAGAGGACATTGCAGCAGCAAGTCTGTCTCAATAATCTCATCTCGGGTGGGGACATCGCCACCAGCCAGGACTACGGCCGGCGCTGTAAATAAATATATGATGACCGATATGCTTACTTTCACCAAAGGACTGACTCCAGGAGTATCAGGTTCACGAGTACGAACCTGAAGCCGGTGCTAGTTGAATAATGCCCGTGAGGAGATACTGTGAGAGTACTTTTAATCGTGGACATCAAATTTCGTGGTTTTAATATACTAAGAAAGTATCTCACCATTTCATGGGTACTTAAATTCGTGGTTTCAAGTTCTGTTCATACAAACTCTTTGGAAAATATGCATTTCGTTGGGAACTTAGTTTCGTGGTTTTAGCGAACCACGAAATCCACGAAAATTGAAACCCCGCGAACAATAGTACTTTCACAGTACCCATCAATATCGAGGCCAACGATTTCCTTCCTCTATCCCGCCGAAAGCTATCGTTTGATGGAAGGCCGGCTCCTAAAGAACGATTGGATCACCTGCAGACCTGGTATTGCTCGTCCAAAACGGTGCCATGTATTTATTTCGCAGCATCAGCTATCGACTCTCAGGCAAGAAGATTGCGCACCTCAACGACTCCGGCATCGCCACCACCATGCTGGTGATGCTGACTTACCCTGACCATTTCTCCAAAGCGCAAGGCCTTAACCAGCTAAGGTTCAGGGATTCCACGGACGAGCCTTGAGGAGATAACGTTAAATTTGCAGCAGGACGCTGCAATATCATCAAACCAACCAGGAAGGGATCGTTTTCCTTCTTCATCTTACTCAAGCACGTCTTCTGTTTTACCCAGTGTTACCATAAGGTTTATGGATTCAAGCATGAGCTCTCCCTATTTTCGGATGCCGATGCGGTGCTGAGAGCTGTCACTGTGAACGACGTGGCCAAAGTAGTCTTGAGCAAGATCTCCTGGTTCATTCCCCACATCAGCCCTTCCGACGAAAAGAAGCTGCGGCCCTACAGGACCATCCAGAGCAATTCCATTGACTTACTCAGACCTCGCAAATTTAGTGGCGTCTAGCCGCTAAAAGCGGGCTTGAGATACCTCGATGGATCATCGTCTGATAGGACAAACATGAAAGCGTAGAATATCGCGATGTTCTTGTAGTTGAAGTCTATTTTGTGCGATGCTAACACCCATGGTTCCATTTCTGGAAGAACAAATCGATACTGGCAGCTTTCGTGCCTGTCCTGCAATAAATCAAAACGGTCATCAGTTAATGAGGTAGTTCTCCTTGACAGAGCAAGAGAGCAGCGTGCTGATATCCTTTTAGATAGCGCTTGCTACAGCAGCTCGTAGATCCTTGTCAATTAAAAAACACGTACAACTGATCAACCTCGAATAATTTATCGTGCAAGAGCAGGTTGTTCATCAGCCATCTTTCCAGCATTACTTTCCGAAAACGGGTCGACCGCTTAAGCGATGCTTTCAACGTGAGCAGATCTCACTTACGTATACCCCTGCTCCCCCATTTGAACCCAAAAATAAAAAAAACTTAAAAAATATCAACTAAAATCACATTTGAAACAACTGTTGCCCAATAGCGTTATATGTACTGAAGAGGTCTGATGTCGCTATAAAGTGTGTACCTTTATTGCAGACGGAAGAGTGGACAGATGGACAGACGAACGGACACCATGATCACTACATACCACCCCGCTTAAACGGAGGGTATAACAATTAAAGGATACAATATCAAAAGAAGACTGACACAGTAGACTTCAGTGCAACAACACATATCAGTCGGCTACGACAGCAGGTTGAGAAATGTGTCATGTTTGTAGGGAGACAGGAAAGGATCACTGAAGCCTCTCGAAAAATATTTGCCCCGCCAATATTTTAACGAAAAAGGACCAAGCTGAGAGAGAGCTTGTACTCTTGATGGTACTCCATGAACGGTACTCCAAAGGGCTGGTCAAACTCATTAAAGAGATTTATGAAACTTTCTACCAGCACGAACTCTGACCACGACCATCAAAAACTTTATACCCGACAACAGAAAGGCCGAGACATTTCAGAAATGCCAATTAAACGCTTGGATTATAGTACAAGCATCATCAAATCGAATCGTCGTATTGTGATGGATAGATCAGACTGGGCAATTGATGTGTATATGAGTGCCACTATAAGGGTGGCAAGAGGTACACGCTTATCCTGATCAACTTCATTCTTTTCTAGTTTTGTAGGGAAGGATAAGTAGGGAATTACGGTGACTTTCAAAATGCTAAAAATACCGAAGTTGCATAAAAAACAGTAAATTTTGTTATGCTGTACACGTGTTTCAAGGAGTAAACTCTCATCAGAAGCATTAGAATCAAATATAAATGAAAGCCAAAATCCAAATGTAGTAAAAAAAAGAAGTACTCGGTACTAGAGAATTAAGAAGCTCTGACAAAGTCACTGAGTTCTACAATGAGGAGGTCGAGCAGCAGCTTCGCAAACATGAAGTTGAGATCTAATCCATTGAATATCAGGAGAAGTCGAGAGTGTTTAAACGCTGGAATCGCATCATGGGGAGATGTTCTAATACCTCTCCACGAACTCCCCAAACCGCATACCTACCTATCCCGGAGGGCTAGTTCACAGGAACAACACTGCCAAATATCATTCTATTAACATGATTAAATGACGCCAACAATGCAAGCTAAAAGCAGCAGATATAGGCCAAAGTAAGAATTCTACGAAAACCCACCACCCTTGCAGATCCCGATAATTTGTATCCGAGACAACGTCTAAATGACGAAAAAAAAAAACATTCGAAAAGGAACTCCGGCTCTACCGTGTTCAAGGAATTCAATACGTGGAGCCGCCCTCATATCATCCCTAAGGCTTTAACAACGAGAAAAGCAAGGAATAATGAGATAAAGAGGATAACAGAAAACACATGCAGTGGCTGAAAAATACAGTTACATGCCACAATTTACCAAGGAGCTGCACAAAAAAAAACAAATACACCACCGTAAAAGACAACAGACAAACGTCAACAACGATAGGAACTCGGGACATCAAGACTTTGTATTGACATCAGCAAGTGTAGAGTTAACTCCATCATACGAACCAGGGGGTATCTCGCATTAGATCTCTCAGTGACATCGAATCCAAAACAACGTGAAAAAAGTGTATGTTCAGTTTAAGGGTTTCCAAACCTCCTCAACTCACGGATCAAGCAATCTGACTGATGACTAAGCTCCTACAGATAGTCCTTAATGATAAAAAGTTGGTTTCACTTAATCTTAATATACATGATGATGTATTGGAAAGGTGAGCTGCAAAAAAGGTAGAATATATGATTCTGAATGCCAACAATGATGAAATCACTCTTTTAAAAACTCTTAATATAGGAAAACTCAGCTAGGTCTACAGATATGTGCAACACTATTATCTATATAATCTAAATCTAAATAAGTTAGCTGCATAGTATTGGAAGAAGTCCTCTTACAAGCCCCACTCGAATGCAGAACAAGAGTAAGCCTCTTAACCCTCGGATTTCTTCGAATCTTGATCCGCTGTAGAAGATAATGTACCTAATACGGCATCGGTACCAGTGGTGCAAAGTCGACCCTGGCCATGTTCCGAGTACTAACTATTTACTTCCTCCTGCAAAACTTTTATAATCCCTAGGTGAAAATGAATCTTCAGCAATATCTATAGCTTTTCATCTGCCAGGATGGGTTACTACTAATGAAGTTGGACCTAAGGCCCTGACAATCATTTGAGAACATACTATCAACACTTTTAAAACTTATATCTTAATCTTCAAAATCCAAGGGTGGGTCCCAATTTATTAAGTCGGTCCAAATCACTATTTTGCAGAAATTTTGAAATGCTCTCAAAAGTTTCCTACGGCAAAGCTTTTGTCGACCGTAAGTCAAATGATAGCCATTGCTCTCAGCTTCGCTCTCGCCAATTGCCCGGGTGGGTCACCTCTACTGAAATGTACACCAGCGGTCGAAAGTCGGCCCCAACACTGAATTTTGCACCAAATTTGAAATGCTCTCAAAAGTTTCCTACGGCAAAGCTTAATTCGACCGCTAATCAAATGATAGACATTGCCCTCAGCTTTGCTCTCGCCAATTGCCAGGGTGGTTCACCTCTACTGAAATGTACACCAGGGGTCGAAAGTTGGCCCCAAAACCGAATTTTGCACCAAGTTTGAAATGCTCTCAAAAGTTTCTTACTGCAAAGCTTTTGTCGACCGCTAATCAAATGATAGCCATTGCCCTAAGCTTCGCTCTCGCCAATTGCCAGGGTGGGTCACCTCTACTGAAATGTACACCAGGGGTCGAAAGTCGGCCGCAAGACTAAATTTTGCACCAAGTTTGAAATGCTCTCAAAAGTTTCCTGCGGCAAAGCTTCTGTCGACCGCTGGTCAAATGATAGCCATTGCCCTCAGCTTTGCTCTCGCCAATTGCCAGGGTGAGTCACCTTTACTGAAATTTACACCTTGGGTCGAAAGTCGGCCCCAAAACTGAATTTTGCAAGTTTGAAATGCTCTCAAAAGTTTCCTACGGCAAAGCTTTTGTCGACCGCTGGTCAAATGATAGCCATCGCCCTCAGCTTCGCTCTCGCCAATTGCCAGGGTGCGTCACCTCTACTGAAATGTACACGCGGGGTCGAAAGTCGGCCCCAAGACTGAATTTTGTACCAAGTTTGAAATGCTCTCAAAAGTTTCCTACGGCAAAGCTTTACTCGACCGCTAGTTAAATGATAGACATTGCCCTCAGCTTTGCTCTCGCCAATTGCCAGGGTGGGTCACCTCTACTGAAATGTACACCAGGGGTCGAAAGTTGGCCCCAAGACTGAATTTTGCACCAAGTTTGAAATGCTCTTAAAAGTTTCCTACGGCAAAGCTTTTTTCGACCGCTAGTCAAATGATAGCCATTGCCCACAGCTTTGCTCTCGCCAATTGCCAGGGTGGGTCACCTCTACTGAAATGTAATCCAGGGGTCGAAAGTGGGCCCCCAAGACTGAATTTTGCACCAAGTTTGAAATTC
>MJUU01018437.1:19658-37826 GCA_002080025.1 Modiolus philippinarum | reverse complement strand
AGAACAAATAACCAATATGATCTAAATGTAAAGCCAAAATCAGCTAAGCTAAATCATACTAAAAATGAGAGTTTGTTAGTATATAAATTTCTTGCTTGTTTTAGGGAACATTATACAAAATCAAAATATTCTTTAGCGTACTGTGAGTATAATAACATTAATACGTCATAATATATTTTCTCGTAAGTTTTCGGGATTGTAAAATTGTTGAAAAAATATTACTTTTGTCAAGTTTTTTGTAAAATTTATTGAAAAATATGAGTCATGAACAATGGCGAACTTCACGAACATAATTTCCATTGGCTTTCGGCAGAATTCATAAATAAGTTAAAATACAAATTAAAAAAGAATATGTTTTTGCGGTTTTATATACACATCTTCGATTTTATTTAAAAAAATAAAAAGATAAGTGCTTTTTGTCACTACATGTTTTGGGCGTTTTTCGTTGTTTTTTTTTTTTACTAGAAATTATTATTTTTATTATTTATGGTTGTAGAAAATAGCCACCTGCTGGCGTATAAAAAGCACGATTAATTTTCTTTATAATTGCTTTATAAGGTTAACATATTTTTAAAAATGTATTTAATATCAGTTTAAATTAACTTCGATTGCATGAGTCCCGAGTCGCCATTCAGTTCATTGTCTCTCGTTCACATCGTGACGCTCGATCGTGTATGGTGTATGGTCCACAGTTACCAAGTACTATGTACGGAGTATGGGTTATGGTGTATGGTTCATAGTGTATGGTGTATGGTTCATAGTGTAAGGTGTATTGTTCACGTTGCAACACCATACACCATTACACCATACACCATACACCATAAAATGGTTATGTTGTACTCTACAAGTACTGTATCATTCTTACAAATTTTGGCTTTTTAATTTTTTGTAATTTAAAATTGTTTTAGCTCAACTGACCCGAAGAGTCATATGAGCTATTGCCATCACTTGGTGTCCGTCGTCCATCGTCCGTCGTCCGTCCGTCGTAAACTTTTTCAAAAATCTTCTCCCTCTGAAACCACTGAACCAATTTTAACCAAACTTGGCCTAAATCATCACCAGGGTACAGTACTGTGCAACGTAGCCCTTACAGAAAAAACAATCAGTCACCCGTCATCCGTTCGTCAGGGAGCAGTCAGCGGTCAGTCAGCGATCAGTTAATTAACGTGACGGCTTGTTATTCGTCCAACCCGTCAATTGACGTGAAACGTGACGGACGACGAGATCCCTATTCGTCCAACTCGTGTGCAGATTCGTCCATATATCACGTGATGTCTCGAGTTAAACATTTTGCGAAATATAGATTCGTTTCACTCAGTGTTTACACGATCGGTACATCATCGCAACATATCAGTCTTTTTGCTATTAATAAATAATTGCCTATCATATTTTTTTTTTCATTTTGATGGAGTCTTTAATAAAATAAAGATCGAAAGGAACTGCTGCATTGACGGGTGTTATTCATCAAAATCTCGGTTAAAAGCTCTATAGAGCTTATGATTGCTTGTTATATTTTACATGCCGAATTTGAATAGAGCTTATTTATTTATTTATTATTTACTTAAAATTTGCCATTTCATCGAGTTTAAACAAAATAATGTGTAAAGGGAAATTTTCTCACTGATCGGTGCATTTGTAATGACTTGTCAGTTTTAATTATTCATTTTTAGATATATATGTAATGGAATTTAAAAAAAAAAAAAACTAATGTGTATAAGAAAAGTGTTTCACTGGCTGGTAAACTTGTAGTGAGTAATTTTTCATCACATTTTTTTTATTTTCATGGAATTTTCAACAAAATAATGTGCAAAAGGAAAGTTTGGCACTGACCGGTGTAAATGTAATGACTAAAATGGAGATTTGTTAGTAATTTTTCATCACATTTCTTCATTTTCATGGAGTTTTTAACAAAATAATGCGTAAAAGGTAAATTTCGCATTGACCGGTGTATATCTAATGACTTAAATGAGGATTCATAAGTAATTTTTTATTACATTTTTGCATTTTCTTCGAATTTTTAACAAAATAATGTGTAAAAGGAAAGTTTTGCACTGACCGGTATATATGTAATGATTCAAATGAAGATTCATAAGTAATTTTTATTATATTTTTTAAATTTTCATGGAATTTTTAACAAAATAATGTGCAAAAGGAAAGTTTCGCATTGACCGGTGTAAATGTAATGACTAAACAGAAGATTCATAAGTAATTTTTTTCTACATTTTTTTCATTTTCATGGAATTTTTAACAAAATTATACGTAAAAGGAAAGTTTCCCACTGACCGGTATATATGTAATGACTTACATGAAGAATCTCAAGCAATTTTTTGTAACATTTTTTAATTTTCATTGAATTTCTAATAAAATTATATGTAAAAGGAAAGTTTGGCACTGACCGGTGTATATGTAATGACTAAAATGAAGATTCATAGGCAATTTTTTTCAAAATTGTATCCGATAAGTCCGAGGACCAAACAACATGGCTGCCGTTACAAAAAATAGCACATAGGGGTAAAGTGCTGTTTTTTGCAAATAACTCAAAAACCGTTACAGATATTATCTGACATGGACTCAAGGTAGATCGACACTAATACACGGCGCATTCGATTGGCGCATTTGCAAAACACGAGTCTAATGCGGAATTGACTTGATTTTCAAGCCGGAATATTCCTTACTCGGCCTTTTCATTGCGACGTCATAATAGATCGGCATTCACTTTCCCGCGAATTAGCTCCCTTTTCCCGTAAATATTGTCTATTTCGTTAACTATATAAAATATCTCTCTTAATCACACGGTGACATATAGATTTTTTTAGCTCAACATATAGCTGAAGTATTTATCTTTGAAATATCAAAAAATAGAAAAAATCTATCTGGTATTTATTTTAAATGAAAGCTAAATAATAAGCATGCTGTCACATTACCCTATATATTCTTTATAAATATTGCTGAAAAATACTGAATTTGGCCAGACTTTCAAAGCCTGATAGCAGGAAAAGATGATCGGTGACATATCATTTTTATTTTATTTTTTTAACAAATGGACCAAGACCTACGAAATATCTCAAAATAAAAAAAAATTGTCTGATATTTTTGTTAGGATCGAACTACCTTACAGTGATCAGCATGACAAGATCTACATGCCCTGCGATTTTGAAGAAAATCTGATTACCTGTTCGGAGTTATTGTCCTTTTTCCGAAAATTTATCAAAGTTTTAACATATTTTATTTGCTATCAAAGAAACTATAACAGATAGAAGTCAATTTTTTGTTGCAAAAATGTTCAGCATATCAAGATCTACATACCCTGAAATTTTGGAGAAAATCCAAAAACCCTTGTAGGAGTTATTGTCCTTTCTTAACAGAATTTTCAAAATGTTCATATTTTTCGTCGTTTATTTCCAAAACTATAGAAGATGAATGGTAAGTCTAAAATGATAAAATGTTTGCTATGCTGTGATGACTTCAAAAGTGGTGTTTAAAATCGTTCGTTGAACGCCATTTTCAAAATGGCTGCCAAAAAAGGCGGGAAAATTCAACATTGTTGGATTTTAATAAAATTTGGTTTGCAAATAGATATTGATGTTGCGACTTCAAAACCAGTGTTGCAAATTGTTTGTTGACCGCCATTTTCAAAATGGCCGCCAAGAAAGGCGGGAATAATCAACGTCGTCCCATTTCAATGAAATTTGGTTTCCAAATAGGTATTGATGTCGCAACTTCAATACCGATGTTAAAAATTGTTCGTTGAATGTCAAATTTTGAAATGGCCGCCCAAAAAATGCGGGAAAATTCAACATTGCCCAATTTCAATGAAATTCGGTTTCCAAATAGATGTTGATGTCATTGACTACCCCACCCCCCATTTACAAAATGATGTTTAGACTTCAAAACTGGTATCGAAAGTGGTCCCGAGCAAGAACATTTTTTGCCAAAGAAATATAGTAAAAAATGACAAGACTTTAAATACAGTTCAAGATATTGGTGGTGTTCCAGCTACCGAAGTATGAGACTGAAGTTCAACTGTATAACTTACAATGTAAGCTTGATCGTCGCAACTGAAAGCCAGTTGAGCAATACAGACTCCCGGGAGCCTCTAGACGTTAAAATTTAAGAAATATGTGTAAATAACAAAATACCGAAGTTATCGTTAATTTGTTTTCTGCATATGCGCATTTCGACAACTTATGTCTCATCAGTGCAGATAAAACCAAACATTTGGAAGCCCAATCACCAAAAAAGCTGATGGAGAACAAATAATCAAAAGGATCTAAATAGAAAAGCCAAAGTTCAGCTAAGGACAGAGCTATGCATGACAGAGATACTCCTTAGTTTTAAACAAAATTTTGAAAAATTTAGATATTGCAAGGTTCAATAAAATCGGTTTTCGGGTCAGCACCGAAGTACTGACTACTGGGTTGGTGAATACCCTCGGGGACTAACAGTCCACTAGCGGAGGCGTCGGCCCAGTGGTAATATGTAAACTGTATTGTAAGAGGAACCCTGCCAAATTGTTTGTTTTTGAAAAGGGGATTTGATTTGCTTTGATTTCAACAGAACATATTGCTTGGATTATAAGGGGAACGCCTGCCCAAATGTTTTTTTTTTTTTGAATGGTTGTCTTAAATTGGTTGTAATGGATAGTAAAGCTTTTAGTTGCCATAGAAACCAAACCAGAACACTGAATCTTTGGAAAAAAAGTATTGTGCTTCATAGTTTCTTCACAATATGTTTAAACTGGACTATAAGGGGGAACCGCTGCCAAAATTTTTTATGGAAAGGGGGACTTGGAATGTTTTGATTTCAGCAATATGTATTATCTGAATAATAAAGGGAACCCCTGCACAGTTTTTTTCTTTTTTGAATGATGGTCTGAAATGGGTTGTAATGGATAGGGGGCTTTAAATTTACCGTGGAAACTACTGAATCTACTTACCCAATTGGAACCATACTTTGTGACAACTGTCCATAGTTGGTACCTATCAAAGAATGTTTCTGGTAAGTCACCATGTATTCCAAACTGTCCGCCAGCGGACGACATATTTTAACATTGGACCCTTTAGGAAAAGCATAGTCAAAGACATTCTTCTCTGAAACTACTTGACCAGTTGGAATCAAACTTGGTCAAAATAGACCTGTAATGGTCTTCTCAAAATTATGTCTGACAAGTCTGCACCTCATCCAAGATGGCTGCCAGTGGGGACCATTGTTTAACATATGACCCTATAGGAAAACTTGTTCAAAAATTTTCTCCTTTGAAACATCTATAAAATGAGACACTTTAACATTGGGTTAATTTGGGCTGCAGTCTATGTCAGTCATAGACCAGGTGAGCTATACAGGCTCTTGAGAGCCTCTTGTTTTCTGACCACCTGATTATTGTGCCTACGTCTCATGATTTAATCATGCCAAGTTTTCTTACAATTGGCTTGATGAGTATCCTGTGGTTTAAATGATGTGATCGCTTTCTGCTAGTTTTTTTTGTCGGAAAATGGATGACAGCGATTGTAAGAACCTTTTGCCAGTAAAGTTTATGTTTGTTGACGATCCCGCATCCATGGATCAAAGGATAAAAGACATTTCGTTTGGTTTTATGCATTTTAACATTTTTGAAATTATGGATTTCCTTGTTTGGGTTCTAGTGCTGCTGATGAGGAATAAATTTCCGAAATGGCCATACAGCTCATTAAAATTTTTGCAGTTGGAGTTAACATATGTGTTATGGTCTCATGTTAATTTACTCCATATCCTTTCGTAAAATATATAATACAGGAGTTTGTCTTTTATTGCAGTGTGGAGTTGGTAAAACAATTCCCCGTGGTAGAGATGTATGCTCTTTATTTTTCTTAGATATGGTGTATTTGTACATGAGATGATTTCTCATGTGTACACTTTGTTCAATTACTATTATCTAGATTTATGTAAATTAAAAAACCGAAGGATTAACTCCCTCCATCGTAGTTTCGTCCTTAACTATATTTAATATTACTGATTATTCGGATTTCGTGTGGTTTTATGCATTTTAACAAATTTGAAATTATGGATTTCCTTGTTTGGGTTCTAGTGCTGCTGATGAGGAATAGATTTCCGAAATGGCCATACAGCTCATTAAAATTATTGCAGTTGGAGTTAACATATGTGTTATGGTCTCATGTTAATTTACTCCATATCCTTTCGTAAAATATGGATGTAGCGTTGCTCATGTTGCTCAACAATTAGCAATGAATTCCTCTCAAACCGGTGCTAGGGGCCGTCTTGAACTTGCTCTGAGGTATGAGTAATGCTCACAGTTGAAGACCTCATGGTGACTTCAAGATGAAGAACAACAATAAAAGCGTTGTTCCATTGCTGTGTTTTACCATGTATTTGTAGATGTTTTATCTCATTTGCATTTACTCCATATCCCTTCATTGTTAATTTTAGACGGGAGTTTGTCTCTCCTGCAGTGTGCAGTCCGTAAAAAGATACCCAGTAAGAAAGATGTATGCTCTATATACATTTCAAATATGGTGTACTTGTTCTTAAGATAATTTCTCATATTGATGCACTATCATTCTTTCAAAGTTTGGCTTTTTATTTTTTTTTTTTATTCAAAATTGTTTTTTCTGACCACCTTTTTATTGTGCCCACGTCTCATGATTTGATCATGCCAAGTTTTCTAACAATTGGCTCAATTAGCGACATGTGGTGGTTTAAATGTTGTGATCGTCGTGTACTATTCTTTTTGTCGTGAAATGGACGACAGCGATTGTTAGAACATTTTGCAGGTTAAGTTTATGTTTGTTGACGAAAGGAAAAAAGACATGGATGTAGCATTAGCAATGAATTCCGCTCAAACCGGTGCTAGGGACCGTCCTGAACTTGCTATGAGGTATGAGTAATGCTCATTAATGAAGGTCTCATGGTGACTTCAAAGTGAAGAACAACAATAAAAGCGTTGTTCCATTGCTTGGTTTTACCATGTATTTGTAGAGATTTCGTCTCATTTGCATTTACTCCATATCCCTTCATGTTAATCAGTGCCAAATGGGGGGCTGTCTAGGATCAATCTTGGAATTTTTAATTCCGATATTTCCGTAATGGCAGAAACCCAATTGCAATCGATTGAGAAGAATGAAGATGCCAGTTAGTCATATCTTATATGTCCATCTTACTGCTTTTCCGGAATTCGGATAAATAAGGGCGGGCTTAGGGCGATCTTTTGCCGACTAAGGTTGATTTTAACATTCAAATGCTGATCTTTTAGGGGCCTGAATCATCACCAGGATATCCTCTTTCAAAATTTGTATCCGATGAGTCCGAGGAGCAAATAACATGGCTGCCATTACTAAAAATAGCACATAGGGGTATATTGCTGTTTTTGGCAAATAACTCGAAAACCGTTACAGATATAAAGAATCTGACTGAGGGATAAAAGTGATCAGCATAGCAAGATCTGAAAATCTGATCACCAGTTTTGGAGTTATTGCCCTTTTACGGGAAATTTTTCAAAATTTTAATATTTTTTAATTTTTTTATCAAACTAACTATGGCAGATAGAGGTCAACTTTTAATTGCAAAAATGTTCAACATATCAAGATCTACCAACCCTGAAAATTTGGAGAAAATCCAAAAACCCTTGTAGGAGTTATTGCCCTTTTTTCAAAGAATTTTCAAAATTTTCATATTTTTCGTCTTTTATTTCCAAAGCTATAGAAGATGAAGGTTTAGTGTATATTGATAAAATGTTTGCCATGCTGTGGTGACTTCAAAAGTGGTGTTGAAAATCGATCGTTGACCGCCATTTTCAAAATGGCCGCCAAAATAAGGCGGGAACATTCAACATTGTTCAATTTCAATAAAATTTGGTTTCCAAATAGATATTGATGACCAGTGTTGAAAATTGTTTGTTGACCGCCATTTTCAAAATGGCCACCAAGAAAGGCGGGAAAAATCAACGTTGTCAGATTTCAATGAAATTTGATTTCCAAATAGGTATAGATGTCGCAAGTACAAATCAGATTTAAAAATTGTTCGTTGAATGCCATTTTCAAAATGGCTGCCAAAAAGGCGGGAAAATTCAACATTGTCCGATTTCAATGAAATTTGGTTTTCAAATAGATATTGATGTTGCGACTTCAAAACCTGATGTTGAAAATTGTTCGTGGATAGCCATTTTCAAAATGGCCATCTAAAAAGGCGGGAAAGTTCAACATTGTCCAATTTCAATGAAATTTGGTTTCCAAATAGATATTGATGTTGTGACTTTGAAATTGATGTTGAAAATTGTCATTGCCCGCCATTTAGGAAATCATGAAAATGATGTTTTGACTTCAAAACTGGTGTCGAAAGTGGTCCTTAGCAAGAATGTTTTTGTCAAAAAAGCCAAACAAAGAAATATAGTAAAACATGATCGACTTTTATGTACAAAGTTCAAGATATTGGTGGTGTTCCAGCTACCAAAGTTTGAGAGACTAAGTTCAACTGTATAACTTACAATGTAAGCTTGATTGTCGTATTGTAATTCATAGTTTTCTTCACAATATAAGAAATATGTTTAAACTAGATTATAAAGGGGACCCCTGCCAAATTTTTTTTTATGGAAAGGGAGACTTGGAATGTTTTGATTTCAGCAATTTGCATTATCTGAATTATAAGGGGAACCCCTGCCCTAATTTTTTTTTTGGAATGATGGTCTGAAATGGGTTGTAATTGAAGCTGGGCTTTAAATTACTGTGAAAACTGCTGAATCAACTTGCCCAATTGGAACCATACTTTTTGACAACTGTCCATAGTCGATATCTATCGCAGAATGTGTCTGGTAAGTCTGCATGTATTCAAAGATGGCCGCCAGCGGGGGACATAGTTTAACTTCTGACCCTATGGGAAAAACACATTCAAAGATATTGTTCTCGGAAACTGCTTGGTCAGTTGGAATGAAACTTGGTCACAATAGGCCTTGAATGGTCTTTTTAAAAAATATATTTCTGACAAGTCTGCACCTGATCCAAGATGGCTGCCAGCGGGGACCATTGTTTAACATTGGACCCTATGTGGAAAAATGTTCAAAGATTTTCTCCTTTGAAACTTCAAGAAAATAAGAGGCTTTAACATTGGGTTAATTTGGGCTGCAGTTTATGCCAGTCATAGCCCAGGTGAGCTATACAGGCTATTGAGAGCCTCTACTTTTTTTGTTACCATTATTTTTATACAGTATAAAAGTGGACCGAATTAGTGCCTTTTAGGGTAGATATCTTTACTCTGCTACGATTGGACCTAATTTAGAAAATGCACAAATTGACTCAACAACCTCGATTGATTACAATTTGATATATATCGCCCACGAGCTTAAGACACTAATGCTTTTGTCGGGCAACGGATGACAGTGATTGTAAGAGCACTTTTCCAGTTTAATTAATGTTTGTTGACAATTCCACATTTATGACCAGAAAAGACATGGATGTAGCGTTGTTCGACAATTAGCAAAGAATTCTGCTCAAACCGTTGCTCGGAGCCGTCTTGATGTTACAATGAGGTATGAGCAAAGCTCATTGTTGAAGGCCTCATGTTGACTACAAGATGAAGATCAACAATAAAAGCGTTGTTCCTTTGCTTGTTTACCATGTATTTGTAGAGCCTATATCTCATGTACATTTACTCCATATCCTTTTATTTACCATGTATAATAAATCAAAATTGACTCTAATAACGCTAACAAGGCATGATTTACTCCATTATGCTTTTAAAGCAAGCCCCACAACTACATATTTATTTCGATTTTAGTCCCAATCCTTCATTAGTTTAATATTTATACTTTATTTTCTTTAATTACGTTACTACATATTAAATCAAAAGTGTTCCAAATAGTGTACAATTTGACCGCAGCGTTACCTTTTACGTGAAGATTTTATTTCCGTCTTCAAAATTTCAAAAATTTAACGCGTTGTCATTGATTCCTAACAAAGTGGTTAGAAAAAAATTGCCCGAAATGGGTTTAGATTTGACGTTACGGAAAAGTAGCACATGTAGAATCGGAATTTTGGCCTTCAAAATATAAAAATGCTGACAGTTGCCATAGAAACCGAAATACGGCGGACATTTTAAAATCCCCAAAATGGGAGGAAATTTCAAGAGAAGATTACCTTACACGTGGAGAATACATCTCGGACTTCAGATGTCAAACTGGCAATAGTTGCAATGGAAACCAAATCGAATATTCCCGAATATAGTGTGTGTAGACTACGGGGTTTACGTAATGACATTATTCCGTTCAACAGTAGATAAACCCACTTGATCACGTGAGTTCCGGTTCTGGTCATATGACCTTCGGTTGACATCACTTCCGGCTGCACGTCTGATTGTTATTATTTATGAAATGAAAAAAAAAGTTAATCGTAGATTGCAATCCCCCGCTCCCCGTTTTGGATCCGTACTAAAGCATGGTTTTAAAAATAAATGGGAATATGGTCAATATAGATTTAATTTAAAATTAAAGATTTTTGCCGTCTGACTATTGAAAACAATTCTAATTACAATGTATTGTGGGGAATTGAAAGAGATATGGTTGTTACAGGTCTGTGAGGGTTTTAAGAAATTTACTAAAACCAGATATCAAACTATTTTGCAGTCTAATTATTGAATGCAATTATTGTTACTGCAATGAATTGAAATGGGTGTGGTTGCTAGGTTAAAATCCCAAAAATACTGGTCTTTGAAGGTTTCAGGAAATTAACCAGAACAAGAACAGAAGATTTTTGCGGTCTCTCTGTTGAAAACAATGATTCTCAATATAAGGAATTGAAAAAAGTATGGTTGCTAGGAAGAATTCAAACAATTATAGGCCTTTGAGAGTTTCAGGAAATTACAAAAAAATGAATGGTTCCTAGGTAAAATTCTGAAACGTAATGGGTCTTTCAGAGTTTCAGGTAATTTATCAATGTAAGGATCATATTTTTGAAGTCCACGTATTCGTACTTGCTGATGACACTAAAGAGTGGCTTCATTTTATGATTTTATGTTGGAGTTTGAAAAGTTAATGGTCTTTGACATTTTCACCAAATTTACCAAATTTGGCACCACATTTAAACTGATGAATTATTATATTGGATTCAAAAAGCAATTTAAGTTATTCCCATGAAAATGGAAACTATGCATAAATTTCCAGTCATATGCTAAGTACTGGTACTTATTGTTTAACATTTTTTTCCCTTAAAGGCATGCCCCAGGGGTCATACCAAATGTCCTCTATCATAAGTATATTAGATGAATATAATGGAACTCATATAGAAAGTTTCAGCTTCAAAACATACATACTTCAGAAGGTTTCGCATATTACTCGAAATACAATTTCGCTCTTTCATTATTCCGCCCTGAAGGCAAATTTCAAAATTCCAAAGTCTTCGGGACATGCAATATATTTTATAGTGTTACTTAAACCCTTATTACAAGGTTTCTGCGATAAAAGGTGTAAGAGAAGTTCCAGCTGAATCGAATTTTTTTACCCCATGGAGACCATGAGGGGTGAAACGTAAATACCGACACCCGCTGTGAAGTTGCTACATATTATGCGAGTCGGTTCCTATGTTTCAACTTTCTAGCCAAAATAACCCTGGAGATTTCTTCAATCATTGGATGTCATGAAAAATTCGTTTTCGCCCATTACTTGCCCCGTGGGCGTTGGACAGCAAATACGAATCGCACTTCTGTAGATCATACTCTAGTATGGTGCCAAGTTTCAAATTTGTATCTCTTATAGTTCCAGAGCAATCAAGGAGCACTACACACATACGTATGTACATGTACATACAAACGGGCGGATTGTATTACATAATTCCCCCCCCCCCCGCTTTCGCTCAGCGAAGAGATAAATTTCTTCTATATATTTTATCTGCATTTCATTCGTAGCAATTTGTTAAATTTTTACTACCTATACTCTTACTGGATACTTTTTAGATGCCCATTATATGGCAATTTGCCAAAGAAATGTTTCACTTCATCTGAACAAGGAAAATGTTGTAAGACCGTGAAGTGTGTCACTTCAGATGGAAAATTTGCCAAACCAAATGAACAGTTTCCAGTCGTTGGTTCATTCCATGGTGGATTTTCTGGCTTCAGACCTGGATATCCCTTCGATCATAGATCCGACGGTACGAGTGGACACACAAGTATGTAATTTAATCAGTTTAAATACGTATTTTTAAACAACAATTCTTGACAGACGAACATTCAACGAGGAGCTATAAGAGAAAGAAAGAGGAAGTGCGTGTATCAATGTAATGAACACATATTATATTTGACTCTTGGTTGTTTAATGTTTCAAATTTGAAATTTGAATATACAATTTGTACATAAGTTTACCAATCTGTACATGGAAAAGATGTGATCAAGGCTTTTATTTTTTGTCTTTTGAGATATACTTATATAATGTACCACGATGGGTTATCCCTGACCTAGAAATTCGTCCTGAGATTAAATTAGTAATTGCTTAATGACAAAGTCGTGTTTTTTTTTTATAAATTGTGGTCTCTTGAAACGGTTGTGTAGTATATCGTTTAATCTCAAGCTTATCTCACCTACTGTTCTACATGTTTTTATTATTGTAAATATTTTTTTTTTAATTAGAGCTTATTTTATCATGCCCTGAATGACCAAGTACAATGAGGAATCTTTGATGACCACTTGAAATAAAAAAAAACAAAAAAAAAAAAAAAAAAAAAAAGAAAAACGAAATAAATGCAAAAAAAAAAACGAACGGTAAAATTCATTGAAAATTCCTTAAAGTATAAATGATCATATATATTTAAATTCTGTAAATATAAGATAAATGGATCGATTGGAAAATTTTAATTTTACCCCCTTAAATTGCAATAACGTTCAACTTGTGAACGACAGCATGTTATAGACATTTTCGAGGTGTCATTTCATTTTATTCCACTATACAATTATAACTTAGCTAAAAACGAATTTTCATTGGCCAAGAATATTACACGTGACTGTGAACAAAACATCGTGTCTCCCGCTGAACGTCGATTCCAATCATTCGAAATTCTCTAGATTTAACAATAGTTATCATTAAATATAATAATCGTAGAACCTCAATGGCCAATAAGTTACAATTGATAAATATTAGCGAGTGAATTTATAAAGCAATAATAAAGAAAATAGCTCATGGTTGCCAATCCCGGAGTATTTGCTGAATAATAAGGTCCCAACAGGCTTACCTCTCAACAGTACAGTTTTTTTTTCAGTAACTCGAACGTATACTCACTTTTCTAATGTCATATATTAGTTTTCAGTCTTGACGTGGCACCATGCATATAAATTTCATCATTTATCCAAATGTTTAGAATTTATCTGCACTGAAGAGACATAAGTTGTCGAAATGCGTATATGCAGAAATTTTAATTCACAGTAAGTTCGGTATTTAGTTATTTGTTTCAATTAATTCATTTGTGTTGTCATGCCAATTTCAAAAATCAATTACTTAGTTAACTTAATTAGTTAATTTCAGCAACGCAATGCATTTCCTAACTGTACTGTACTTTTAGTTCTCCAGTCCTTATTAGTCCATTAGATTTTCACTGGTAGATTCAGCCTTCGAATACATGGTGATTCGGATGGAGTTTCAAGAAAAAAGGATTCAAGACGAGTTTTTGCAAGCTTTTGTTAATTGTTGTCTGAATCCTTAAATATCATTTACAAATTTTCAAAAAAGATGGAAGATAGGCAGAATCGACTTTGGATACTTACGCCAATGATTTGTACAAATAAAACTTATTGCTGTAATAAAATATTCATTTCCAATGCATGATGGAGCTATGAAGATTTGTTTTCCCATCGGAAAATCATATTTTCCTCAGTTGATGCCTTCGGGAAATATATTTCCCTCGGTTAAACAAATCTTCATATCTCCCACATGCATGGGAAATAAATGTATAAGATTTTGACTTTTGTTTCAAAAACTATCAGAGGTACACTTTTCTGATATTTTACTAATAGTACTTTGTTCTAAGAGCATACAAGAACGTGAAATTAAAATTAGAGGTCACCGGCGATTTAAGCGTTAAATCAGTGATGTAAAAATCTGTCGGTTGAAATAATAAGATAAGCAAAAGAAAAAAAAATAGTTTATTTTAATTAAATCGGATCGAATCTTCTTTTTTTTCAATTTGGTGAATACTTGATTTTGATTTGCATGAAAAAATTGGGATCATTGTATTAGTTTTGCATAAATGACGAAAACCTGATTTTTTCTTCGTATTTCAAAACATATTATCCCCTTAATAAATCAAGAGTGTGCTGAAAAGTCTCAATAATTTGCATGGTTACCAAAGAAAAATGGCATGTTTGATTAGATTTAATTATTGCAAAACCTCAAAAATCATATTCGTAAAAATTCCAAAAGTGAATTCCTTTTTTTAGCTCACACTGACCAAAATTGCCCTCACTTGGCGTCCGTCGTCTGTTGTCCTTTTAACTTTTACATTTTCATCTTCTCCTCTGAAATCATTGAATCAAATTCAACCAAACTTTACAGGAATAATGTATTGAAAGGTCCTTTACAAAGATTTCTCACTTCCTTCCGATCCAACAAAAAACATGGCTGCCAGCCCGGAATTTAGGTTTAACATTGGGTCACATTAGAAAAATGACATTTTAATCTTCTCCTTTAAATGGCTGCAGCAAATTCAACCAAACTTTACAGGAATGATGTACTTAAGGTCCTTTACAAAGATTGCTCATTTCGCTCTGATCCTGTAAAAACATGGCCGTCAGCACGGAACATAGTTTAAAATCGGACCCCATGGGAAAATCACATTTTCATCTTCACCTCTGAAACCAATGAAGCAAATTCAACAAAACTTTACAGGAGTGATGTACGCATGGTCCTTTACAAAGATTGCCTATTTTCTTTCGATCCGACAAAAAACATGACTGCCAGGGCAGAACATAGTGTAACATTATCATATGCTCTGAAACTGTTGAAGAAAATTTAAGTAAACTGTACTGAAATGATGTATATGAGGTCGTTTGTATACTCATTTCAATAGGATCTGACATAAAGCATGGATGCCAATGGAAAACATTAGACCCATTGAAAAAAACATCATGTTTTGGTCATGCCTGGCATAGAAATATTTCGTCACTTGAGCGAAACAGGCTCAGTGTCTGAGCCCATAGATGTGCAAGAAAGATGCGTAGTTTGAACTCCCCATCCTCCCTTCAATCTAATTGCGGAAATGTCTAACTTGCCTTTGACTACATTTTATTTCCAAGAACAAAGTTTGTATATGAATACGTATTGGAATTATTGTCATTTTACCATATTTTTTTCTATATTCAAATAATTTTGTTATGTTATTAATGTGTGAATTACAAAAATCTTCCAAAATAACCAGGTGAGCTAAACAGGTCTATTGTGGCCTGTGCTTTCGAAAGAGGCCGCATAAAGAAACATGTGCACTATGTTATTTTTTTTCTTCGCTGCCTGTTGCATATGCAAAGGTGTTGACCATAATTTTGTTTCTCCACATCTGGCTGTATATACAGAGGTGTTCACTGTGTAGATGGTTGTATATACAAAGGTGTTCACTATGAATTTTTCCCGAAAGCTGGCTGTATAAACAGTGGTGATTACTATGCTATTTCCATTCATAGCTGACTGTATATACAATGGTATTCAATCAGTTACTTTTATCAATAGTTGACTCTATATACAAAGGTGTTCATTATTTTTTAATATTCATTGATGGCTGTTTATATAAAGGTGTTCACTATGTTATTTTTCTCCACAGCATGCTGTATATACAAAGGTGTTGAATCTGTTATTTCTATTCATAGATTGCTGTAGATACAAAGCTGTTCACTCTGTTATTACTATCCATATGTATCTGTATGAACTAAGGTGTTCATCCTATTATTTCTATCCATAGGTGGCTGTATATACAAAGATGTTCATTCGATTATTTCTTTCCATAGATGGCTGTATATACAAAGGGTTCATTATTTTATTTTTTCTCCACAACTGGCTGTATATACAATGTTGTGAACAAAGATGTTCACTCTGTTATTTCTCTCCATAGATGGCTGTATATAAAAAGGTGTTCACTATGTTATTTTTTTTACCACAGCTGGCTGTATATACACTTGTGTTCACACTGTTATTTTTATCCACAGTTGGCTGTATATACAAAGATGTTTACTCTGTTAATTCTCTCCATAGATGGCCGTATAAACAAATATGTTCACTTTGTTATTTTTCTCCACAGCTGGATGCATATACAAAGGTGTTCACTATGATGATGGTAAAGAATGGGATGATGGTTGTGACTTCCACTGTAAATGTGTGGACAGTGTTAGTGGTAGATATGAATGCTCTGCTAGGTGAGTAGTTACTATTGAACATGTACAATGAAGTCTAGTGAGTTTAAAGAATTTTGTGAGAAAAAGTTCAACTTGTTATTCTATGCTGTCAGTTCTTCTGTGATAACAATTAATCTAATGAAATTATTACAATAATTCAACTAGATTAAAAAGGGTGTGGAAAGTTTAAAAGATCATCTTCCTTCAAAACGTACATACTGTAATTTCATGGACACCCGCCGAGATTAAATTGTATACATTTGTCATAAATATGTTCTTTTAAGTATTTGATGTCACGTGTCTTTTCAGGTTGATTGGCATTGACCAAGCATTGTCTATCATGCGTATATATACATTTTGGAGCGGATTCAAAAAAAAATGTGAATAAAACTTTGGCAATTTTTGACCATATCATTTTTTCTGAATATTAAAATTTCACTGAATAAGTTTAATTTGTCATTAGTATGGAAAGAACTTATATGTATCCATGTGTATCATTGCATGTCTATATTCTTTGAAGGGGTTGATATATCTTTTATTTATTACATTTCAAATAACTACACCGGTGAATCAAGCCTACAAAAATTGGTTTTAATAGGGTTAGGGTTAGTAAATTTATAGAAAAGGGGAGTAAAATTCGATTTTTGGCCATTTTTGTCAATATATGCCTATAGATTTTAAATAAACAATTTTCAGAAAAATCCCCCGTTCTATCCGCGGATCAAGTCTTCGAAAAAGTCGACGTTTTGCCATATTTATATCAAACCTATCTTGAAATTTTAACTTATCAATTTGAATTTTCAACTTATCATCTTCAATTTTCAACTAATCATCTTGAATTTTCAACGTTTTATTTTGACATTTAAACTTTTTACCTTGAATTTCCAACGTATTATGCTGACTTTTCATATAAATCTTTTCAAGTTAATATCTTGAATTTTTTAAGCTTTATCTTGACTTTTCACCATTATAATCATTAGAAAAAAATAGTGGTCGATAAAGGTTTTTGTACTTCAGTTTGTTTTGCAATGATTTCTTTATACATTTTTAGAAAATTTCTGTTGCATTTTAACTTGCATTTTATCATATGTAAGGAACAAAATACATTCTTTATTATCAAATACAAATTCAATTAAGTCATCCGTATCACTTTTCTCAATCATATATCAATATGACACCACACCTCTATTCTGAACGTTTCAATAGTTTACCACAATACCAGCCATGACATTTTTGGAGATATCATTTAAAAGTATTTTTTTAGAATCAGAACGTTATTGTGAGTAAAGTGATTTCCAAAACATTAGTTTGAACATCAAAAATAAAAGTAATATTGAGAAATCCTATCAACAGACGTCAAAATTAAATATATATATATATATATATATATAATCAAACAAAAGACAAAAGTGAACAGTACACAAATAATACAGTTAATATTTCAGCCCCTATCCGGGCCTTTTTCAAAACACAATAAAAATAAAAAATAAAATCAAACAAAAACTATGTACAAAAAAGTCTAACCAAAACAATAACAGCTACATTGTAGACGCTGGTTATCACAAATGTAATACATATCGGAAATTTCCAATGCATTCCTCGACACTACTTCAACGCTTGCCGACGGAAAAATCAGCTTTGATCTGCACTCGAAACCGACCGATACACACGCATATCTGCTACCAAGCAGTTGTCATCCAAGACACTGTATCGACGCAATTCCATATAGTCTCTCCACCAGACTACGTCGGATATGCTCAGATGAGCAAACTTACAACAATAGGAGCAGAGAACTTAAAGACCATCTAGTTAAAAGGGGTTACAAAG
>MJUU01018437.1:0-17520 GCA_002080025.1 Modiolus philippinarum | reverse complement strand
TATATATATATAGGCAACATATAATTTGTAATTAATTAATTAAACATGATGAACCTATTAAAAATTGAAAGGGGTCTTAAAACTATTGTGCTATATGTGATACATATTTTATTTCTCAAATAACCTGTCCATACTTGTACATGTAGATCTAGAAGTAACTTTTTCTCAAATTAAATCGTGTAAAACTCTATGTCGTAGGATTGACATGAATCATACAGCTCCGCACCTCGAGCCCCGAATATACTGCACTTAATTCTTTAAGTGTTACCCCAATCAACTTACGGTACCCGAAGATTACAGTTTCATATTTTCAATTAACTGACATTTTCGTTTTAATATACGAAACTTTGTATAGAGATGTAATTTATGCGGATCCTTAATCTGCTATTGAAGACATCAATGTCGATGATCTTGGCCAATCCAAAACTCTGTCGCCTTGTTTTTGATCATTTTTACGTTTTGATATGTGTATATATTTTTTGTCTTACTTTATTGCAGTTCGACAATAATTTTAACTTGTTTGTTTATCTATGCTTACACGAACTGATTCACAGCACTCTTTATTTGATTCGTGTTTTGTTTGGTCCTTATCGCATTCTGCCCGGAAAGTATAGGCATTTATTCTATCTTTATTCTAAAATAATAATTCCTGATTAGTGGTGAAAGGTGCAACTATTAACTCCATGCATGAATACGAACAGACGAGTAATACAAGATCATTTGAGCCTCAAATGTCTAGAACCAGTTATCTGCTTTATAAATATGCAAAAAGCTTGCAATTGTGCGACCCGTTAATTGAAATGACTTTTTGTAAAAAGAACTTTCACACGAGGAATTTTTATACAGAAACGGTCGAGATCTTGCAAACACATATAAGATTTGTGATTATGGCACATCAATAGTCGAGTGGGTTGTGAATAATGCCTTCCATCTTTGGAACTTACTTTGGCATGTAAGCCTCTTCTATTATTCTGAATGGTTACTTGTTAAGACAAAGCTTCAATTAATACAAAAAGTCAAGAACATGTCATTTGAATAGTCTTGTTGCTTCTTAATACGGGTCCATGTATAGACAAGGTATATTAATTCTACGCTGAAAAACAATCTTAATAAAAATGTGGCAAAATAGCAGAATTAAAATTCTCATAAAAGTTCCTTACATAATTGTTATTAAAAACATATTGCCCTTGGATGAAGATGTTATAGTAGAATAACACACGAGGTAAAAAATTATCACCCGACACAAAATTTTGTTTATCACCCTTACATCTTCATCCAAGGGCAATATGTTTTTTATTACACTGAATGCCAAGTTACCCAAGCGTTAAAAATATTAGAAAAACAACATTTAAAAAAATTATAATACATGTCAAATGTTTGTTTTTATAATCTGTCTCAAGTTAGACTATTAATCTGTAAACTTCGGTCGGGGCGGGTGTTAATTTTCAAGATCGGCAAACTTCGGACTGAGCGGATGTTAGTTTTCAAGATCGGCAAACTTCGGGCTGAGCGTATGTTAAATTAAGACATTAACACCCGTTGCTAATCCTTGCTAGGAATATTGGCGGGGCTAACGAAAAATTAGTAAAAGTTAGCAAATACCGCTTGTCCAATGAAATTAATGGATAATAAAAGTAATTTGCATAAAGTATAATAAGTATGTTTATCACGCTTAAGGGAAATGGAACAGATAGAGGGTAGTTTTGGGTACCCACAAACCGGTTAAACACTACCACTTGCTTTTGCTGGTGCCGGTACCAAGTCCTATCTTTGGTATCCGGCTATCCGGAGTTGCTATCGTTTGTCATTTGTCTTTTTATTGATGTTTTTCTTGTGTAGTTTCCAGTTGAATTGTGACATGTAATGATGGGTGTTTCCTACCATTTTATCGCAATTCTAATACTCTATATCTGTACACACTGAGTACATTATTTTTCTTTAAATTTCTTATGCCTGGCAGATTTGAGCATTATTTTATTTGAGGTTCACATTTTCAATAAAAATTGTGACTTTGGTAAAGAAAAAGGTAGCAATCAATTCTTTCTGATAAAAAATTACTTTTAAAATTATAGTTTAATTCGCACGAAAATCATAAGAAGAATGACATTATATACTGAGTGCCAATGAAAACGCAACACTTAATTTTTTAGAATATTTCTCGCACAAATAACAGTTTTAAACAAATTTAACTGCCAATTTACTTGTAACTACACAGGCTTTAAAAAAACAATTTTCTGCATGACTGGTTTTTGGAACCACGCCACCCGCAATACAAGTCATGAAATGCACAACACAGGGGTTTTGGCGCGAATTTACGCATGATTGGTTTTCTTCATTGTCCACTAGAAAGCTTAACCTCGTGACAACATTTTCCCATCTCAAAGTTTAAGGACCAGTTTTCATTTAATCCATGAATGATAGGGACTTTAAACATCCCCTTGGTCGATTCTCAAAATGCCTTGTTTTCCCATTAATACACATTACTTTAACGTGTATCTTCTGTAAACCACGATGAATCAGTAGCTTCATTTGGAACCTTTTGGAAACATTTGTGCAAATTTTCAAATCTTTTTGATGTTTAGAATTGAAATTCTCAAAAATTAGTATTTTTATCAAAAATTCAAAACATTGCAGTTTTTGACAAATTTCAACTCGAAAAAACTTCTTGACAAAATTGAAGACTTTAATTTTTTGTCAATGTACATATTATTGAATTCTTCAGACAATTTGGGAATTTCAATTTTCACCACTCAATGAAACCTTGATGCTTTTGCAAATTTTCAAGAGTGGACTAAAAATGCATGGATGCAAAACTTTAAGCAGACACTTGGCTTAGTAATTTAGCAAAGCAAAGTTCTTTAGCTTGACAGAAAAGATTTATAAAGAGAAAATATCAGGTGATGCGATTTTATTGGCACTCAGTTACATATGAACAACAAGAAGCCACTTAAATTAAAATTTAAACATAACAAAAAAGAAATGAGTGAGATTAGTTGCAATGGAAGAGTACTTACAAGACACTCGCAGTATTTATCCTTGCAGCTACCCATCTCAGAAATCATAACTAAAGTGAAAAAAAATCACAAGATTCAAAATTTTGTGAATGGGAAGAATTTGAGACAGAGTGATTCAATTACAAATAAAAAATATGCAAATTACAGAATAAACAGTAAATGTTGGTTTAACATGTTTCTGAGAGTAAATTCTTATCAACAGCATTAGAATTAAATAAAATGAAAAGCAATTATCTAAAAAGAGTAAAAAAAGAAGTACTCATTAGCAAAATATTGAAATGGGAAGTTAAATCTTGTACCAAGGACACCCGGCAAGTGCAATACAGGGAATGAAGCCTTGTTAGTTTCAAGGGGTTACAATTTTTGTGGAAACAGTAATTTCTGTCAAAAAAAGTTATTTCTACCAAACGCAAGCTACAGTTATGTTCTCAGATAAGTCAGACTACTGGAATGCCAAATATACTACGGGTCCACCAGCAGTGACATTGACATGAGTTTAGCAGTAAAATTGATATAGGATACACGATTAAACACTTTTAGTTTTGGGTCTTTCGTTTAGATTGTTTATGAAATAACAAAATACTAAGATTTCAGTAATTCAAAGTTACTGAAGACCACCACTTAGATAACTTATTTCTCTAATTTCTATCCAGTTTTCACGTTTCCTGAACGGTATGGAAACATTTGTTCTCTTCTCTAGAGAGGAGCACTATCTTGTAACCTGTACGGCAAATCATGTTGAGTCATAATAAGATGGCGGATCATCCGAGCCCAATTAGGTAGACACCTCATTTTTCTACCTTTTCACTCACTTGCCCTCGTTTTGCGTTAAGTTGTGTTACTGTACAGAGTCTCCATACCAAGCGTCGTTCACCAACGTTCACATATAAACTTGTATTTTATGTCCAAACTGGAGTCCGAAATTTTTTTGAAAAACCCAAGCGAAATTTTCATGTTTGACTGAACTTTACAGCGAGTCATTCCACTTTTCCAAACCAAAATGGTTGCTTATAGTCTATTTTTTGTACCAAACATTTTGATCAGCATACTCGGAAACAATAATTTTACCCGTAAATACCTGTAAAAGGATTTCTAAAAAAACTGAGGTGTACGGCCGTGTCACCACCAAATGTTTACATTTTTCCCTCGATTACGGACGGTCGAGTCCACATTTACAAACTCCGTAAGAAATGTGCATGCAGTTGAGTCATTTGGTCAATATATTACCTGTTATTGTTGCATATTAGTAGAAGATATTAAAAATCATTGCATGAATACATGTCATTTACTCAAGAGTTTACAGACCGAAATTTTAATTTGAAAGGAACGCTTGTTTATATTTTTAAATATATATTTTGATATTGAAATTTCAGAAAAAACACAAGGCGGTCAACAATTAACTGAAAGTTTCATTCATCGTGAATAAAATATTTGCTTACAGGAACGGAACACCAAACCCACTCCCTCAATACATTTATATCTACGGGATACTCATTTAATTCAATCTGTTGAATATACTAGAAGGTACTTTTGGGAAAAATATTTTTTTTTGTGCAAGAATGCTTGGATACAGAAACACTCAAAGTTCCACCTAAAGATAACACCCTACCTACTATGTACTGGATTCCTAAACTTCACAAAAATCCCTACAAACATCGTTTCATTTCGGCTTCAAGCAATTGTTCTACCACAAATTTGTCCATCAATTTAACCAGTGCACTCACTTGTATAAAGGAGTTAGTCAAAAACTATTGTGAAAAAACATATCAAAACTCTGGTGTATATTACTTTTGGATTGTAAAAAATTCTATTGAAGTTTTAGATAAATTACAATCTATAGGTAGACCAGTTTCATCTATTGACAGTTACGATTTTTCTACACTTTATACAACCCTTCCGCATAATTTGATTAAATCTAAATTGGGTGAACTTATTAAATGGTCTTTTAAATTTTCGGGTCTTCAGTTTATTTGCTGCAACAAAAAGCAAGGATTCTTCTCCAATATCTCTTACAACAATTATTGCTCCTGGACATGTGATGATATGATTAAGGCACTGAATCTCTTGCTAGACAACATTTATGTTCGTTTCGGCACCATTGTTTATAATCAGGTCATTGGAATCCCCATGGGTACTAATTGTGCACCTCTCATTGCAGATCTTTTTCTGTTCTGTTACGAACGGGAATTCATGAAAAAACTACAAAATTGAACTGTACCAAATAGTGATAAACTTATTTCTATTTTCAACGATAATAGCAGGTATATTGACGATATCCTTACTATTGACAATCCCCAGTTTTTTAGCTAATGTTGACACCATTTACCCACAACAACTGAAACTAAATAAGGCAAACAATGATTCTAAATACTGCCCTTTTCTGGATCTAAGTATCACCATTGACTCTGGTAAAATAAAAACTAAAGTTTATGATAAAAGGTATGATTTTGATTTTACAATTACTAATTTCCCCTTTCTTGACGGCGACGTTCCCCTAGCTCCATCCTACGGGGTGTATATATCCCAACTTGTACGATTCGCTCGCATTTGTTCCACTCTTGATGATTTTAATGAGCGTAACCTTACTCTCACATCCAAACTTTTACAACAAGGTTACAGATTTCATAAATTATTAAATACTTTTAAGAAGTTTTACAGAAGATATGAATATTTGATATCTAGATATAACGTGACTCGCAAACAGCTAACAACATAGGGCATTTTTCATCCTCGATTTTATGGAAATGTTGTTAAAAAGTGTCAAAAACTGATAAATAATCCAGAAAAACTGGGACATAACTTACATTCTTTACATAATAGTGGCTATCGACGAAATATTCTGAACAAATCCGTTAAATTGGCTTTGGATTCCAGTGACCTGAAGACTTTACATATATACTGGCCTCTCAATGATACTGCCGATGTCTGCTGAAATACATGAAGACTCTTAACCAAACCCTTCGGGGAGTTTTGAGTTTGATTTTTCGTCTGTAGTGCGACAGTGTTTTACCAGCAGACTAGATTCCTTGAGCTAGCCGGCGGTTTAGCGGCGAGCACTCTTTGACCCTTCTTTCAAAATTACGTTTTGTCTTTTGCTTTTTCTGTTCCAAGATAGTAGTCATTGAGTTAGTAGTCTACCTGTATTGGGTTTTATTCGCAAGTTTATGATACTATAGGGAAACGGGATAGAGAAAGGGGAGGTTTCGGTACCCATAAACCGGTTTAACCCTACCACTGGCTTTTGCTAGTGCCGGTACCAAGTCCGGCTATCTCGAGTTCCTATCGTTATTTATGTTTGTCTCTTGTTTTCATTATTGTTTTTCTGGTGTAGTTTGCTTGTAAATTGTGGTATGTGATTGTAGTTCCTGGCCATTGTAGGTGTTTGCTGTTTTCCTGTTTTTGTAATTGCAAGTGATATTTTTTACATTTCTAAAAAAACGAAGAATTTAGTTAATTGTAGATGATTGGTTGAAGTCCATGATGCAAGGTCTTATGGTGCGAGGAAAGAAGGATGAGGGTGGTAATTTCTTGGTGAATATGACAGCATACATTTATGATCTCTTAATGGAATGAGGTTAATTTGACAGTTTATATTAACTCAGTTGTTTCTTATTCTACAATTGAGTGAAAAGAAATCGTTTAGGCTGTTGTAAGGCAGACCAGTTAAGTTGTTGTAGCATTTTGGTAACACTGTATAGGTAATTGTGTTGATTTAGAGTGTACCTTATTTGAACTTTTGTAATTTGTGGACACACATTTGTTGCCAAGGATCTATGTAACAGTATTCTAATTGAAGCCTTACAAAGGTGTTATATGCTAGTTCCTTGTTCTTGAGATTATTGGTTTACACCAACATGCTTGATGAATCTAATAGTGTTATTAGCCTTGTTTGTGATATTATTTTTGTGACTATTCCAGGATAAATATTTGTTAATGGTTAGATCAAATGATACTTTGTCCAATGATTAAAGAATTTTATTAAGAAGAGAGAATATATAAAATGCACTGATTTTCTTTTCCTAGATATGTGAATGATTTCCGTGTTAAAGGACGTTAACCGCTCTTCTTGCCATTTTTAGATTTCGTCTAGATCAGATTGAACAGCATTACAGTCAAATTGTAAGTTGATTGTAAAAAAGACGATGGTACGGTGAGCGAAAAGACACATTTTGCTTGATAATGTCGATATATATTAAGAAGAGGCATTCGTCCTGTACTGAACCCTGACGGACTTCTGATAAGACAGGGCAGTTGGCGAATTCTTGTTAATCAACAACTTTAATTTGTTCCTATTATTGAGAAGAAATTTATATCTTCTTCAACGGATTTGTTTTTATAATTGGCATGTGATAAAGCTTAAAAGGTGTTGCCTGTCCGTTTGTCTATACTTCCTTTGTCTGTCAAACCTAAACTCCATGTATCTTTTGAAGCAGAAGTGCTATATAATATAGTTTACCATAAAATAGACATGCTTTTCTGGTTATGAATTGTTATATGCATCTGTCTCATGTTTGTGATGATATTTGTTGATTTACAAAGTAACATTTTACTAACATGAAAAGTGTGTATTTTAAAAAAAATGTGAAAAGTAAATGTCGCAAAACGTGTGATTTCCTACCTTAGCAGTGACTAAGTATATTCTGAGACATGTTTATACTTCTCTGCGGTCGAGGTCATAAAAAGGACTTTTTTCGAGTATTTGCTGAAAAATTTCTTGGACTAGTCAATTATTCGGATATCATGAAACAATTGACATTAAAGCCAGGGTCACAAGTTTCTCTATTCATTTACATTTAGGTTCAGATTCTACATAGATCAGCTGAACCACAAGTTGTTCATGTGCTGACTTTATAATTTGAAATACATTTTTATCTATATCTTATGTCTGCGTTGTAAGTGACAAACAGTAGTTGAAAAGAGGTTGTTTGGTGTTCTGTTCTAGTATGAAAATATTTTATTCCCAATGAGCGAAACTGTTAGTTAATCTTTGAATGCATTTTGTTTTTTCTCAAAATTCTCAGGATTGAGATATATTTTTAGAAAATACAAACAAGCCTTCCTTTCAAATTAAAAGGACGGTCTTTAAACTGCTCAGATTATGACAAGTATCCATCGAATCTACTGATATCCATAAATAACATAGGTAATATTAACCAATTGTAAATGACTCGACTGCATCCACACCTCTTAAGGAGTTTGTAAATTTGGACTCGACCGTACAATGACTCAACCGTAATCGAGGGAAAAAATGTAAACATTTGGTGGTGACACGGCCGTACACCGCAGTTTTTTGACAAAGCATTTTACAGGTACAAATGCAGTTACAGGTAAAATTATAGTTTCCGAGTGTGCTGATCAAAATGTTTGGTACAAAAATAGACTATAAACACCCACTTTTGTTTGGAAAAGTGGAATGACTCGCTGTAAAGTTCAATCAAACATGAAAATTTCGCTTCGATTTTTCAAAGCACTTCGGATGCTCAGTTTGGGCATAAAATACAAGTTAATTTGTGAACGTTGGCATATGGCACTTGGTGTGGAGACTCCCCTTTATATCAGGGTTCTGTACAGTTACACAACTTAACGCAAAACGAGGGCAAGTGAGTGAAAATGTAGAAAAATGAGGTGTCAACCCAACTGGGCTCGGATGATCCGCCATCTTATAATAACTCAACAGAATTTGCCGTACAGGTTACAAGACAGTGAACAAGTTTCGTGAAATTTCTTGCAAAATTTATTCGGAATACAATCCTCGGTGTTTTTCATCTGTCCTTAGAGAAACAATTTCTTAAATACGTTACTTATGAAATTTCTCACATCTCGTTTAACAAATTTTCAAAGCTCGGGGAGCCTCACTTTCAAACATTTGAAAAAATTATTTAACTCGATGTGAGAAGTTCCATAATCAACTAGTTCTCGTTATGAAAACTATATGTCTCTTCATTGCAGATAAGGATCAAATATTTGTAACCAAAACGTAACACCAGTTAAAGTTTTAAAGAAATAGAAAGTTTAATGTAATTTTAGAAATAATGAAATTGAATGCTATGTTTTGGCTGCTTTTGTAGGAAGATGCGAAATCTTTATTTGAAGGGTTTACAGAAAAATTTAGTGTAACCAGGGCAGGTTTACATGTATTTAACAAGTACATCTTCGCTACGTTTAAGAATTAATGCGCTATATCTACGGTGTTTATTTTATCAACAGTTTAAATAAATCAAAATCTCATTACACCAATTGTGCTTTTTTTACTCATTTTTTTTTAATTTTCGGTCTTTATTTAACATTACAGTTCACATTAATGGAAGAAAGATAATAGGAAACACTTACAATGGCCAAAAATTACAATCATATGCCACAATCTACCCCCGAACCACACTACACAATAAGCAATAAAGTGAGAAAAGATAAACATAGATAGCGATAGGAACTCAGGGTAGCTGGAATTAATACCGACGCTACCAAGAGCTAGCGGAAGAGTTAAGCCTTCGAATCTTTTCTTTCTTCGTTATTTATTTGTATTTTTGATAAAGGTTTAACAGTTCAATTCATTTAAGGGAGTACGAATGTCAGAAATTTTGTAATCAGAATTAAAATTCTGAGCTTCAGTTTTTAAGAACTTTGCCAATAGAAGAACATTAGCCAAAAATTGTAAAAATCCATGTAAGAAATTTTTAGATATAAGACGTCAAAATTTTGGCGGGAAAACGGTTCTCTCTAGAGTTTTCCTTCATTTTCCATTAGTTGTTTGTATGCCTTAAAATATACGAAAATGTAATTGGACATCGATAAAATTTTGTGTATTGTCTATTTTATGCATGATAAAGAGACATATGACAAAGAACATATGATCAATGTGCAAAAAGATTTAGTCCTGTTTGATTGAATAAAACCCGAGGATTATCTGAAATCTGACGCTCATATTCCTTTAAGGGGGTAGACCTGGGGAAGCCTAAAATTTTCCACTCGTTTAATTTTCTTAATATTTACCGTATTAAAACTACACATGTTCATGTCGACTTTTAGCAATTTTCAATAATTTTTACCGTCCCGTTTTATGTCTAATGGTTATGAAAGATACTCTGTTTCCTCATATTATTTGGTCCGTTCAGGGCTTGATTGTAGTGTATAAAATAGGCTCTAATTAAATTGGTATTTGATTTGAAATTATTTCAAATGCAAAAATCTGTAGTTTAGACATGTATGAAAGTAAGCATGAATAATGATAGTAAATTTAACTAGTTTGAACTGAAATACATGGGTGTCCTGAATAGTATAGGCTGAAATTTTTACACTATTTTGATCACTATTAAACACTGATTGTAAAAAATTCTGTCGTTTAATTTTCACCAAAAACTGAGAATAGAAAGAAAACTAGTATATGTAAGATATATTAAAATTTTAGAAAATTCTACCGTCACATTTTTTCTTAATTTAGAATAAAGTAGGTAAAACTTAATGAAATTGCTGAATCTGTGCTATAAATTACCTCCCGTGGAAGAAATCTGACTTTTACATATTTTCATTATCTTTGGACAGCATTGCAAAAATCTAGAGTAAAATGCATTCATTAAAAATAACTGGATGTTGGGTATTTGTTTTCATGACAAAATTAATATTTATTTGCTGCGTGGAAATATTTTTTACAATTTTAAAATTTTGATAATACCTATTGTAGTGATTCTATTTGTTTTTGTAAGTAGTAAAAATGTGAAAAACAGAGTTATCTCCTCCTACCCCAGGTCTATCCCCTTAAGGTAGATCGACACTAAGACACGGCACATTCGATTGGCGCATTTGCGAAACACAAGTCGGATGCGGAATTGACTTGATTTTCAAGCCGGAATATTGCTTATTTGGCCTTTTCATTATGACGTCATAATAGATTGACATACACTTTCCCGCGAATTAGCTCCCTTTTGCCGTAAATATTGTCAATTTCGTAAATTATATAAAATATCTCTCTCAATCAAGCGGTGACATATAGATTTTTTAAGCTCAACATACAGCTGAAGAATATACCTCTGAAATATCAAAAAAATAAAAAAATCTATCTGATATTTATTTCTTATGAAAGCTAAACAATAAGCATGTTCTCACAGTACCCTATATATTATTTGTAAATATCGCTGAAAAATACTGAATTTGGCCTGATTTTCAATGCCTCATAACTGGAAAAAGATGATCGGTGACATATCAATTTTATTTTATTTTTTGAAACAATGGACTAAGATCTACAAGAGATCTTAAAATAAAAAAAATCTGTCTGAAATTTTTATTAGGCTCGAACTAATTTTAAAAATGAAAAAGCACCGTTTAAAGCTGTCTGTTTTATGTGTTAAGATCTATTAGAAAAGACTAAATACCGAAGTCACTGTGAATTTATTTTCTGCATATGCGCATTTCGACAACTTATGTCTCTTCAGTGCAGATAAAATATAAACGTTTGGAAGACCATAAAACCAAAGAAGTTTAAAAACTCATAGAGAACAAATAACCAATATGATCTAAATGTAAAGCCAAAATAAGCTAAGGACAGAGCTTTGCATGAGGGAGATACTGTTTAGTTTTCAACAAAATTTACAAAAATTTAGATATTGCAAGGTTCCAAATAGTATCGGCTTTCGGGTCAGCACTGAGGTACTGACTACTGGGCTTGTGAATACCCTCGGGGACTAACAGTCCACCAGCAGAGGCATCGATCCAGTGGTAACAAATGACTAAATACCGAAGTCACTGTGAATTTATTTTCTTCATATGCGCATTTCGACAACTTATGTCTCTTCAGTGCAGATAAAATCTAAACGTTTGGAAGACCATAAACCCAAAGAAGTTTAAAAACTGTTAAAAAGCAACTATTTGTAGGTGTCCACAATATACCAAACTTCCAGCACTGTGTAGTCTGAAACCAATAACTGGTCAGTGTTGTAAGAGATTGGAATGTACTAAACCAACAACGGTAGGTCCAGGAACAGCTACACCTACACCAAGCATACCAACACCAGACCCCAACCCTGGATGTAAAGATGTCTTGGATGATTGCGCTGTGTATGGACCATCAGCTTGTAAATCGCCCTATGTTGGGTGGGCAAGGAGGAATTGTCAGAGATACTGTAATATATGCCGTATGTATACATTTATTTTGTGTTAACTGCAGAAAATCTGCCAAAATTACCTCCTTTTTGAAGAGGCATGTCATATTAATTGACTTGTATAATTTCTCTTTCATGTATGATTTTTTTATGTGTTAGTATTTATGGTCTAATATTAATACTTGGTATTGATTAATAGGGAAATGCTAGATTGGATTCTTAGGTGACGATTAATGTTTTAAACTTCTGCCAACACCAATTGTTCCCATAAGTTGCATTTTTCTGTAAATATTTGTCCTGGGGCATCATCCCATGAGGGTACATCGTTTATTACATACTTTTGTAAAATATTTGCGGCAGTTTTATTTTCGATATTTTCTTGTTAAAGATTGAACTACAAAAATAAAACTCATGATTATTTTGATACAAAGACTGCACGAAATGAAATTTATTTAAACAACCGTGAATAAGTTTGGTGACTTATTGTTTTACTCTGTTTCTTACTATTTTTCCTCAATGGATTTGACAAACTTTGTCCAAACATTATCTCAACGATAAGTTGTGCAAACTTAATGAAACATGGCACCATCTTGGACAACCAGCCAAAGATATGCAAGAAGGTCTTTTAATTTCAAAAATGTCCACCGTCATAGGTCACTTAACCTTTGACCCCAAACCTTTTAATTGGATTATCTCGAAAACCGCAAAAGATAGCTGAAAGAATGTAATGACAAAAATTGTTTGTTTGGTCATGACGGACCTTTGTTACATTGAGACCGAAACTCTATGATGAACCGTTCACGAGTTATGCCCCTTGAAATTTCGTCATATCTGTAAACATGTTCTTTCTCGGAAACGGTAAGATATAGAAACCTATAACATTTTCTATAAACTTAGGTAATATGTGTTACATTTAGAAAAGCAAAGGTCAAATGTCATTGCTCACCTTTAACTTTGACCCTAGACCTTCTCACTGGATTTACGCATAAACTGTAATAAATAGCTGATAACATGTAATCGCAAAAATGTGTGTCTTGTATAGATCTACAAGTGTTATATGGGTTCAAAATTATTGGACCAACCGTTTTGGGCCTATGGACCAAAAACCGATTTGATGTCCGATTTTTGGGTTTTTACTTATAGCTCAAATACCATTGAAGATACAAAAAGACATTCAACATACAAAATTAGCAGGAAGACGGGACCTCCAAATTGAAGACAAGGTCAAAAGTCAAAGGTACACCTCCAAAACCTTATTTCATGTTAAAGTACCAATAAATACACATATTAAACCTGGAATATTGGTTTCAACGATTAATTGGTAATGACAACATTATGACGCAGGTTTCTTTCTGACATAATCCAGAAATAGTTTTACCTTTGAATCAAAGCAATACAAGCAATTACAGACGAAAATCTAATTGGCTAAAGACACTAATTCTTACACGAGGAATAAAAAAAATAAGAATCATCGGTGATAAATTCACAACACTGCATTTTCAAAGAGCAAATGAGTCTGGAATCTGGTTTGGGTGACTTATGTTTGCATGCAAACATATCATCACTTGTTGATTTCCTTATACTTTCTTTCTTCTGCTCAAAAATTGTCCATCCCATATCTAAGCTACAATTTGACCAAACTTCACAGGAATAATTGCCGTAATGATTAGATGTGTTTGCAGCCGTCAAGTTTTCAAGGTGTCCGCCATTGCCATGGAAGCGGAAAAAAAGCGGGAAAATTAAAAGTACTCAGAATTGGATGAAATTTTACAGGAAGGTTGCCCATCATGTGTACATATGATTTTCAGCCTCAGAATTTTCAAAATGACTACCATTTGCATGGAAACGGAAAAAGGCGGGAAAATTAAAAGTGCTCAGAACTGGATGAAATTCAGAGGAAAGTTGCCTAACATGTGCACAAATTTTTTCAGCCTCAGAATTTTCAGAATGGCTGCTGTTGCCATGGAAAGGAAATAATGGCGGAAAAATTAAAAGTGTTCGGAATGAGATGAATGTTACAGGTGGGTTGCCTGGCATGTGTACAGCTGATTTTAGCCTCAGATTTGCAAAATGGTTACCGTTGCCATTGAAACTTGAAAATACTGGAAAGTGAGAGGTGCTACGAATAGAATGTACCATGCTCGTTTTGGGGACATCTGTAACGCTCTGCGTTACAATAATAAATATATTTCTCACTGGATTTTGATAATATTTTTTCAGTAGCTTTAGTTAAAGGAGTGCTCAAGCGAGTTAAAAGAAGAGTCATATTCGAACATTTTTATAAGAGTTGTGTTCCTTTTTAATTTTAAAAATTGTCAGATCCATGTTAGCGCTCTAGAAAATTATTTTTTCTCGTTGGATTTGGATAATATTTATACGTAGCTTTAGTTCAAGGAGTGCTTAAGTGAGTTCAAAGATTAGTCCTATTCGAATATTTTTGTGCCTCTTTTTAATTTTTAAAATTGAATAAAATATATCTCCTTGTAAGCGCTTTACAAAATTTATTTCCTGTTAGATTTCAATAATATTTTCACAGTAGCTTTAGTTCAAGGAGTTTTCAAGAAAGTTCAAAGATAAGTCCTGTTCGAACATTTTTGTAGGAGTCATGCCATTTTTAAGTTTGAAAATTGACAAAAGAATCCTTGAAACCACCCAAGAAAATATATTTCTAGTTTGATTTTGATAATATTTCTACAGTAGCTTAACTTCAAAGATTGCTCAAGCGAGATCAAAGATAAGTCATATTTGAATATCCTGGTAGGTGTTATGCCCCTTTTTAATTTAGAAAATTGACAAAATACCCTTGTAAGCGCCCTAGTAAAATTATTTCTTGTTGGATTTCAATAATATTTACACAATAGCTTTAGGTCTCAGATGCCTCAAATAAGTTCGAAGATGAATTTTGATCGATTATTTTCTAGGAATTATGCCCCCTTATAACTTTGAAAATTACCACAAATAAGCGGGGTTTCAAATTGCTGGAGCGGCTGTGATATATGGCTACACGTAGCCCTTGTTGGCTATAAAGAATAGTTTGTGCAATGTTCTGTCTGTCACTGAAGTATTTTCTTGATAGCCAGAATTTAATGTGTTACTTAATAAATTCCTTGACATATTAGTATGTAGTGTTATGCTCATTCCACAGCACATTGTTATTTGCTAACATGATATTTCATTTATATTCCAGCTGCACAAAGAACAACAGTAGGATTACCTACCTGTAGAGACCAGAATCCTAAAGCTTGTAATGATCTTGGAGAAGATGTATGCTCGTTTTTCCCAGATTTTGCCAAAGAGAACTGTGCCGCCATATGTGGAATGTGTCCAACTGCAACACCGCCATCTGCACAGGGAACCAGTATTTACTTATCTTTTTCTTATCTAAGGCCATACATGTCCATTTATTTTAAAAATTGTCAGTGATGAAAGATTTACAGATCCATAAATGGAGATTAATATGTTTCCTGAATTAGCCATCTAGGCAACTGAAAAACAGTTTTAGAAGATTTAAGTATTTACTTAGAATTCTAGGTCTTTCAAATAATGTCACCTTATCTTTGTTACCGGGGCTGCTTAAAAAACACACCAAGGCCGACATTTTGGTTTAAAATTGCACTTAAATACTTCACAAAATCGTACAGATAGTCTGTACTTTCAACCAGTTTGAAAGTAAAACATGTACACTAAGGATTCAAAATGATGAAAACTTACAGCTTATAGATATAAAAATGGGGAAAATTATAAAAAAAATATAGATAGGACAAAAGAAGCACAAAGTTCCAACGATATTTATTACTTATTCAAATACAAAGAATTTATACGCATGAAAAATAATTGAGGAGCCCGGGTAAACTGCTACACATAATGTTCATGTTTAATATTGACAAAATACTCAGATCCCTGGTAAATAAATGCTGGAAGACTGACAGGCTAGGTAGGCAACTGTCAAATGTCAATAAAGCATCCCTTTTGTATGAAACTTAATGCAACTTCTTGTAAATGTAGAGCACCATGCAATTTTTCACAAGTTTTTTAACTTGTATATACATAATGTATCTTAAAAAATCCCCGAAGAAACGAAAAAAATCCATCTATCTAAAAGTCAATATCTTGGCTTATCATTGTCATTTTTTCCAGCTGCTGCCCCTAATGGCTACCTACTTTTGATGAAGGGCGTGACAGGTATTACCCAGTATCCACCAGGTGTGACCGATTTGTTTGAATTGTGGAACTCTAGTAAGACTATCAACGAGTATACGCCAGGAGCTAACTCGCTGACACCTAACTTCCCAGGACATTATAAACCAAGCATGACCAATAATTGGCCATCACTTTGTCTAGATAAGGTAAGATAATCAACGAGTATCAGCCAGGAGCTAACTAGCTGACACCTTACTCTCCAGGACATTATAAACCAAGCATGCAAGCATGTCCAATAATTGGCCATCACTTTGTCTAGATAAGGTAAGATAATCAACGAGTATCAGCCAGGAGCTAACTCGCTGACACCTAACTTCCCAGGACATTACAAACCAAGCATGTCCAATAACTGGCCATCACTTTGTCTAGATAAGGTAAGATAATCAACTAGTATCAGCCAGGAGCTAATTCACTGACACCTAACTTCCCAGGACATCATTGCTTCTTCTCTGGATTTAAATATTGCCCAATATAAAAATATATATTTTGAATTTCGTTCAGTTGATTTTTCAATTTAATAACATGTAGCAAAAATTGAAATTTGCATGTTTGCCCTTACTTTTCAAAAGTCAGATGAGTATCTTTTTTACATTGGCCTAATGTCTCATAAATTTGTTACTCATAAGAATAATTGCATTGTTATATTGATATATGATCATAGATTTACTTATAATTTTAGTTGAAAGTGTCCATATACAAGAATGGCAGAGAAAAGGCTTACATAGTATTTAATGCGACTGGAGCAGATAAGATGAGTTGGTTTACACCACAGAGAATTATAGATTCTTCATGGATAGATCTGAAATCTACCACAAAACAATATTTCCATATGGCTAAGTATGTAAAAAAATCACCTTATGTATTTACAACTACATGTATCTATTTTTTTTTTTAAAACAGAACAATAATATACATGCATTTACGCTCTGTTACATGTTGTAAGGAATCAATGATAAAAAGCCTGATCTAAATAGATAAATAAAATGTTTTCCCTTCTGAATGCCGAAAGAGCGAATTTGGGGTAGCATATAAAGAAATTTATAAGATGGACTTAAAGACAATTTCCTCTGATGTGATCACTTGTCCATATATTTTTTCAAGAACTTTTGCAGATACTTTTATGAATGGAATGAACATTACCATGGAAATCTATCCTCTTAAACTCCCATTCCAATTTTAACATGATTTACTTTGTAGAGACCCAGACTTCCTAC
>MJUU01018436.1:25711-66500 GCA_002080025.1 Modiolus philippinarum | reverse complement strand
TTTACTTTCTGCATATGCGCATTTCGACAACTTATGTCTCATCAGTGCAGATACAATCTAAACGTTTGGAAGACCATAAACTCAAATATGTTTAAAAACTGACAGAGAACAAAAAGAACCAAAGTGATCTAAATTTAAAGCCAAAATCAGCTAAGGACAGAGCTTTGCATGAGGGAGATACTCCTTAGTTTTCACTAAAATTTACAAAATTTTAGATATTGGAAGGTTTCAAAAATAATCGGCTTTCGGGTCAGCACCGAAGTACTGACTACTGGGCTGGTGAATACCCTCGGGGACTAACAGTCCACCAGCAGTGGCATCGACCCAGTGGTAACAAATAACTAAATACCGAAGTCACTGTGAGTTTACTTTCTGCATATGCGCATTTCGACAACTATGTCTAAATAAAAAAGAGCATTTTACTTTACGAAATGATATGGATTTAATAAACATGACACCAAAACACATCGGTTAACTCCAACTGCAATGATTTTAATGAGCTGTACCATTTCCGAATTGTACAACATCAAAACATCAATAATATACACATTTCATATTTCTCACTATATATTTTACGAAAAAGTAACTTTTTAAATAACTTTTCAAATAAATTAACTAGAGTAAGGACTGTCGGAAACGACAGTGATCCCCGCACCCCCTGTTTGACACAGAAAACAGCTATAGACCTTGGGAATAATTTTTCTTAACATTTTTGAAATTAAACTATTGACAGTCACTATTTTTACCATTAGGAATTAAAGAATATATGGTTGTTAGGCAGAATTCCAAAAAATAAGTAGTCTTTGAGACTTTCAGGAATTTTACCAAACTTGGAATCATATATTTTGGAAATCATGTTTGTGAAATGTTTCTTCTAATTCTAACAAATTTTTTAACTATGGTTTCAATGTAGAATTCCAAAAAAATGTGGTCTTTGACACTTTCAGGAAATTTACCAAAATTGGAATCAAATATTTTGGAAATTCAATTGGTGAAAACGATTGCCCTAATGGAAACAAACCTTAACAGCATGGTTACTAGGTAGAATTCCAAAAAATACGTTGTCTTTGACACTTTCAGGAAATTTACCAAAATTGGAATCAAATATTTTTGAAATCTAATTGGTGAAAATGATTGCCCTGATGGAAACAAATCCTAACGGTATTGTTGCTAGGTAGAATTCCAAAAAATAAGTGGTCTTTGACACTTTTAGGAAATTTACCAAAATTGGAATCAAATATTTTTGAAATTCAATGGGTGAAAATGATTGCCCTGATGGAAACAAATCCTAACAGTATTGTTGCTAGGTAGAATTCCAAAAAAAAATAAGTGGTCTTTGAGACTTTCAGGAAATTTACCAAAATTGGAATTTTCAAATTCTAAGATTTCAGAATTTTTATTTTTTCCAAATACTTTCCAAAATATAAGATTATATTCCAAAATGTCCAAAAATATAAGTCTTTGACATTTTCAGGAAATTTACCAAAGTTGGAACCGGAATCAAAATTCTGAAAGCTTATTGCGCATCTACAGACTATATGCAACAATTCTGCAAAAAAATTTAATCCATAAATCCAAAAATGTAGGATGAGTTTGCGTCGCATGCCATATGTGTCACAATCCACATTTTGTGTTCTTTGTCAAATCGACATCTTGGGCCTCTTGTTTGCATCAAGATAGATATCAAAAATCCGAAAGCTTATTGCGCATCTACAGACCATATGCAACAATTCTACAACAAAATTAAAACCCTAAATCCAAAAATGTAGGAGGAGTTCGCGTCGCATGCCACATGTGTCAAAATGGACATCTTGGGGCCTCTTGTTTGCACCAAGACCTATATCAAAAATCCGAAAGCTTATTGCGCATCTGCAGCATATATGCAACAGTTCTATAACAAAATTAAAACCCTTAATCCAAAAATGTAGGAGGAGTTCGCGTCGCAAGGATGTGTGACGGACGGACAGACGGACGGACGGACGGACGGACGGACAGACGGACGGACGGACGAGGCCAACGACAATATCCCCGAACTTTCATTCGAAAGTGCGGGGATAATCACATAAATAACCGCATCAAATAATTACAATAATAGAAATTTACAACTGATGAATGTCCATTGAAGAACTGAAATCAACAGTTGAAATCGACCTAGACGTCACCTAGCAACGAGTGTTCCATATGTTATGAAACACTATTTATTATACATCATACTTTAATACAAAATTTTCAATTGTTGTCTAATTGATTAATATATTTTGTTTGTTTGTTTGCTTTAGATATAACCTAATTAAACAACCATACAATCAGTAACTAATGATCTTTCCCACTATAGGGAACATATATACTCTTGGTCATTAATATTGAGTCTTTTATGTTGTGAACTTTTGAGATATTTTAGGGCTGTTTGTTTTCAAAAATTCAAAAAACCTATATAAATTTCTAAAATTATCACTTACACCATTCATGTACACGATGGGCATCGGAAATTGCATTTTCGAGAAATTTGTGTACACCCAATATTTGATTTAATAAAAGTTCTATTTTCACCAAAAACTGGGTCTCAGAACGGGTTGAAGGAGTGGCAATATCTAAATTTTTGTAAATTTGTTTAAAACTAAGGAGTATCTCCCTCATGCAAAGCTCTGTCCTTAGCTGATTTAGGCTTTACATTTAGATCATATTGGGTATTTGTTCTCTATCAGTTTTTGAACATCTTTGAGTTTATGGTCTTCCAAACGTTTAGATTTTATCTGCACTGAAGAGACATAAGTTGTCGAAATGCGCAGTAACTTCGGTATTTAGTTATTTGACAGATTCGTAGAATCAGGGAGTTTTGTACTTCACAGTTAGAAAACAATGTTTAAAGCAAAATATTATATTTTCATTTACACACTCATGTGCATAATGCTTCCAAACTTAAAATTTGGCTCAGAAAATACGAATATTCCACATTTAAGACCAAGAGTATATATTTCTTAATTTAGGAAAAATATAAAATATTACTTAAGAGGATGCTAGACATAGGGATATCGTTTCAAGCGTGAGCATTTGGAATTACACATCCAGACGATGGCCATGACCGCTTAGTCATTCATGAGCAACCAAGTTTAGTGTTAGTCATTCTTAACTATAATTACATCCACTTCAGCTTTGAATTCACGTGAAGTTTGATCCAACACCCATATTGAGGCACTTAACAATCACTTATGCATAAACGATAACCTCAAATTATTTTACTTTACTCATCACACTTGTACCTACTTTGATTCTAAAATACCTGTATTATATATCTATATAAAACTTTATAAAAGTCCAGACACACAGAGATTCATTATGGGGTCGTCCAGATGCACCACTAAACCTCTTTCATAGCTCCTCACTACTTTGTTGACGGTACTCAAACATGGCCTGACAAATTACCGTGATTCAGCTTACCCTACGAGCGGCGTGAATCAAATGTGGATTCTTTAAAATTCGAAAGATTTCCTTGACCAGTCTTACTCATTGAGAGAGCATTCAAACTTTTGATTTTTCTATTGACGTAATCAAAATGTTAGAATTTTTGATCGACAATATGTTTGTAGAATTCGGAGGTCGCGTTTTCCGACAGACAATAGGGATTCTTATGGGAACTAACTATGCGCCACTTCAACCTATGTTAATTTCTTCCATCCAGAAATTGTATGGCCGTCACCTTAACTTCATTGAAAGATATGCCGTGTCAGTGTTTCAAATGAAAGTGGACATTTTATGCTAGATTCACGTCCTCCGGGATTTGACTCTTCTTCTTTGTATATGTGCTTTGTGACTGTCTGACATCGTTGTTTTCTTTGTTCTCGTGTTTGCCATGTTTTTGGACTTGCATTTTTTAATACCACTCCTTTGTTCCTTAGGTAATCTGCTGCCTTTGTTTAATATAAAATATCATATTATCTCATAAGCTTACAAGCAAATTATATTATAAATGACGAATATGGAATTCTCTAGGTCAGTGCATGTTTTTCTGTGTACTTTTCTAAATCGTACGCCTACAATAACTAACGTAAGCATCAGGTGTGGGATTTTTAAAGCTCACCTGTAGAGGAACTTTTTCGAATTTGAAAAGATTTAATCAAATGAAGGTCCTTTAAGATAATGTCTGTTCAACGCAAAATGCTATTACTAAGCAAGACTTTTATTTGTTTTTATCGTGAGTGTTATCAATATCTTGGCCTTGAATGTTCGGGGTATTATGTCTTTAACTGTTAGTTTGTCAGAACGGCTTAAAAGTACAGAATGTGACATTTGTATCGTATCAGAAAACAAATTAAAACTCTCTTTACTTTATTATTTGTCAACTATAGATTTAAATTCTTTCTGCCTTAATGAAGCAGATGATTTGCCTGATCATTATAACGCTCAACATGGTAAATTTGGCATTGCCATACATTACAATTTAGTCTATTCAGTCACTTTAAGACAATATCGAATCTAATCGTATACCTGTGATAATAAGATAAGATCTTATGGTGGCTTTGATTTGTTATTACTCCTCTTTGGGTCGTTGTCTCTTTGACACATTCCCCGTTTCCTTTCTTTTTTTCTATGTAGTTGGTATCGAATTAAAGAAAAAACATCTGGCGATTCAATCTATATTTTTGGCGCATACTATCCATCTGAAGAACATTTGGAAAAATACAGAGTCTTGAAATTAATATTTTAGACCAATCAGTCACTTTTTATTGTCAGTATCGTCAAATTATGATAGCTGGTGACTTGAATGGTAGTTATAATAGTGGTAATATAATGCATACAACTAGAGTGAAATCTTAAGCATTATCTAGATCTGTTCAAGGAAAATAATTACTATATGCGGGTAATGACTTTCAATTACAAGGGCCGAATTAAACCTACATTACCAAACAAAATATGAAATGGGTTTAACGTCACTTTCAGCAGTATTTCAGCTATCTCATGACGGTCAGTTTTATTGGTGGAGGAAGCCTGAGTGTCCGGAGAGAACCACCGATCTTGCGCAGGTAACTGACATACCTTGTCACTTACGATTGTAAGTCGAGTGTACCCTTTTAGTAATGTATAAAGTGGGGGCGCGAACTCACACCGCAGTGGTGATAGACTACAGTAGTTGTATAGGTAGTAGAACTACCTTAACCACTCGGCCACCCAGGCCCCTACACGGCATGAAACCTCAGTATATTTAAGTGGTTAGGATTTTGATAAAAACAGAAAATTTCTATAAAACGCAAGGAAAAAAATCATTTCAGACAAGTCTGACAGTAACCTCTCATCAGCAGCATTAGAATCAAATACCGGTAATATGGAAAGTCCAAAAGTAGTCAAAAAGAAGTACTCAATACCAGAAATATCGAAATGGTAGGCCAAAGTAAGTACCAAGAACATCTACAGAGTGCCATACATGGAATGAAGCATCAGTATTTTTAAGTGGTTAGATATAACCTATAATTAACAATGAAGGAATATGGAGTAAATGCAAATGAGACAAAGTCTCTACAAATACATTGTAATAATAAACAATGGAACAACGCTTTTATTGTTGTTCTTCATCTTGAAGTCACCATGAGGCCTTCAACAATGAGTTTTACTCATACCAAACCGAACGAAACCATACTTGACGGCTGATGTGAAAGCATCGCACACGAAAGAAAGGTCTATGTAGTTTCTTGCGCCATTTAGAGTTAATTCTAAATTTTGTCTGTTAATTTTTCATTGACGTATGTTAATTTTACGATCAATATGAAAAAGAAAGGAAATGGAGTAAATGTCAAGGAGACAACATCCCATATCCAGGTTAAAACGACCAAAAACAAAACATCTAGGGGTCACTATATGGTCTTCAACACAGTGAGGAACCTCACACCATATAGTAAGCCCTAAATGGCCCCGAAAAGGTAAAAAAAGTGAACAAATCAATGGAAACAAATCACATCCAATAACCCAAATATCAAACTAAAATTTTATAAGAAGACAAGGACAAGCCAATGACCAACATGTTCCTGACTTGGGACAGGCGCAAAAATTGCGAAGGGGTTAAAGTATGTTGATTTTGATTTGACGTCTGTTAGATTTAATTTTGAGTCTGTTGATTTTATTTTATGATGTTGATTTTTCAATTAATGTTGTTAGTTTTTTTCTGTTTGTTTCGTTTTGACGTCTTTTTGCCCCTTACGCCGCCCATACTCTTTGCATTCTTATTCAGCAAAAACCAACTGGACACAGAAGAAAACTTTTATGCTCAGAAAATACATATTGAAAGAGGAAATACATGTTGACAATTATAGAAAATCTAAGCAAAAGAACAAATGAATTGCTGACTACTTCTACACATTGTTGTTTGAAGATGCGTTTGCGTCAATCAGACTTGTGCAATTAAGCAAATAATGTTAAATGATACGTCTAAATGTCTAAGCCCTAATTATTTGAATGACACGAAATGTTTTCATTTCACCACTTTTGTTGTTACCCTTTTTTGCCTTTGTTCACCGTTGTATCATTATTTGAACGAAATTGATGCTTTATACGGTTTCCACAATGATGACTATGACAGTCTGTTCTTTACGGTATGGTATTGCACTTTCACTTATGGAAAAACATTTGAAGTGATGTTAACGAGATATGCATCCTTCGGAAAATATATGTTTTCATACGGGTTAACAAACAGATTTGAATAAAGGGAAACTCAGTAGAAAAATTAAATTAGTAGTTTGTAACCTTTATAAAGTGACTTTGCTTCCTCCGATCACTTCTACCGATATTAGCCTGTAGATATCGTTTGAGTTAACTTGATATATAATCATAAATAAGACTACTTGAATACTGTAAGAACAGGCAGTTTCGGAATTTCCGATAGACTTTGAAAAGTCAACAAATATTTAGTTAGCAAATAATTACTGTGTTAAAGGAAGTCAATTACATTGTCATTTATATCCCCCCAAGAAATGCTTTCAGAAAAATGATGAATGGTTGTTTTTTTTAATGAATTCTGCATGAAATGGGGAAAAAAAATCATATATACAAAAGTATGGAAGTTGCTGTTAATAAAGTTTCCGTAGATACGCATTTCAACAACTTATTAATGAAGAAAAGAAAACATGAAACACTCAAAATGGCCGAAAATTACAATCACATTCCACAATCTACCAAGGAAGTACCAAGGAAGTATACAGTGCAAATAAAACCCAAACATTTCAAATGCCAAACCATGTGTGAAAGTAGATAGAGAACTGTTAATTACCGGTAGAATCTAAATCACCGCAGTGGTGATAGACTATAGTAGTTGTATAGGTAGTAGAACTACCTTAACCACTCGGCCACCCAGGCCCCTACACGGCATGAAACCACAGTATATTTAAGTGGTTAGGATTTTGATAAAAACAGAAAATTTCTATAAAACGCAAGGAAAAAAATCATTTCAGACAAGTCTGACTATTTGGCTTGTGAATACCCTCGGGGACCTCTGGTCCACCAGTAGTAAGATCGGCCCAATAGTTCAAAATACAAAAATTCCCAAGTTGAATAAAAAGCAGTAAATTCCCTTATGCTGTACAGTAACCTCTCATCAGCAGCATTAGAATCAAATACCGGTAATATGGAAAGTCCAAAAGTAGTCAAAAAGAAGTACTCAATACCAGAAATATCGAAATGGTAGGCCAAAGTAAGTACCAAGAACATCTACCGAGTGCAATACATGGAATGAAGCATCAGTATTTTTAAGTGGTTAGATATAACCTATAATTAACAATGAAGGAATATGGAGTAAATGCAAATGAGACAAAGTCTCTACAAATACATCGTAATAATAAGCAATGGAACAACGCTTTTATTGTTGTTCTTCATCTTGAAGTCACCATGAGGCCTTCAACAATGAGTTTTACTCATACCTCATAGCAAGTTCAAGACGGCCCCTAGCACCGGTTTGAGCGGAATTCATTGCTAATTGTCGAGCAACGCTACATCCATGCCTTTTTACCTAATGATTAATGGATGCGGGATCGTCAACAAACATAAACTTAACTGGCAAAGTGTTCTTACAAAGTGTTCTTATAAACACAAATATCTATAAACACTAACCCGCATCGTATTATTACTCCTCATTTCGTTTACCCGCGTGACAGAAAGAAGGTAACGAACATCCCCTGGATTACAAGCAGTCCTTAATAGAACCTCTAAAAATACTTAATGACAATGTCGAAAATTACGTTATTAACGCGTCTTATTCGTATTTTGTCTATAGATTGCTTTGGTCCGCTGATATTATCCCGAAATGCGGATTTTAATCCCCGAACGAAACCATACTTGACGGCTGATGTGAAAGCATCGCACACGAAAGAAAGGTCTATGTAGTTTCTTGCGCCATTTAGCGTTAATTCTAAATTTTGTCTGTTAATTTTTCATTGACGTATGTTAATTTTACGATCAATATGAAAAAGAAAGGAAATGGAGTAAATGTCAAGGAGACAACATCCCATATCCAGGTTAAAACGACCAAAAACAAAACATCTAGGGGTCACCATATGGTCTTCAACACAGTGAGGAACCTCACACCATATAGTAAGCCCTAAATGGCCCCGAAAAGGTAAAAAAAGTGAACAAATCAATGGAAACAAATCACATCCAATAACCCAAATACCAAACTAAAATTTTATAAGAAGACAAGGACAAGCCAATGACCAACATGTTCCTGACTTGGGACAGGCGCAAAAATTGCGAAGAGGTTAAAGTATGTTGATTTTGATTTGACGTCTGTTAGATTTAATTTTGAGTCTGTTGATTTTATTTTATGATGTTGATTTTTCAATTAATGTTGTTAGTTTTTTTTTTCTGTTTGTTTCGTTTTGACGTCTTTTTGCCCCTTACGCCGCCCATACTCTTTGCATTCTTATTCAGCAAAAACCAACTGGACACAGAAGAAAACTTTTATGCTCAGAAAATACATATTGAAAGAGGAAATACATGTTGACAATTATAGAAAATCTAAGCAAAAGAACAAATGAATTGCTGACTACTTCTACACATTGTTGTTTGAAGATGCGTTTGCGTCAATCAGACTTGTGCAATTAAGCAAATAATGTTAAATGATACGTCTAAATGTCTAAGCCCTAATTATTTGAATGACACGAAATGTTTTCATTTCACCACTTTTGTTGTTACCCTTTTTTGCCTTTGTTCATCGTTGTATCATTATTTGAACGAAATTGATGCTTTATACGGTTTCCACAATGATGACTATGACAGTCTGTTCTTTACGGTATGGTATTGCACTTTCACTTATGGAAAAACATTTGAAGTGATGTTAACGAGATATGCATCCTTTGGAAAATATATGTTTTCATACAGGTTAAACAAACAGATTTGAATAAAGGGAAACTCAGTAGAAAAATTAAATTAGTAGTTTGTAACCTTAATAAAGTGACTTTGCTTCCTCCGATCACTTCTACCGATATAAGCCTGTAGATATCGTTTGAGTTAACTTGATATATAATCATAAATAAGACTACTTGAATACTGTAAGAACAGGCAGTTTCGGAATTTCCGATAGACTTTGAAAAGTCAACAAATATTTAGTTAGCAAATAATTACTGTGTTAAAGGAAGTCAATTACATTGTCATTTATATCCCCCCAAGAAATGCTTTCAGAAAAATGATGAATGGTTGTTTTTTTTAATGAATTCTGCATGAAATGGGCAAAAAAATCATATAATTATACAAAAGTACGGAAGTTGCTGTTAATAAAGTTTCCGTAGATACGCATTTCAACGACTTATTAATGAAGAAAAGAAAACATGAAACACTCAAAATGGCCGAAAATTACAATCACATTCCACAATCTACCAAGGAAGTACCAAGGAAGTACTGTGGAAGTACAATTGTTCGTGGGGTACCAATTTTCGTGGATTTCGTGGTTGACTTAAACCACGAAATTTGATACCCAACGAAATACAAATCTCCCGTTAATTTGTACTGTGTAAAATCTTAAACCACGAATTTAAGAACCCATGAACTAATGACTTGTCTGCTATCCACGAAAAATGGCATCCACGAATAAAAGTGCTTTCACAGTATACAGTGCAAATAAAACCCAAACATTTCAAATGCCAAACCATGTGTGAAAGTAAATAGAGAACTGTTAATTACCGGTAGAATCTAAATGCCAAAATCATGAAACAACTATAGTGTAACGACAATCAAACATTGCAGCGATTATTTCACTTCATGCTTAACACTGAAAATACTTGCTTTTAACGATGTATGTTATTATTCTTAATAATTTTATGAAATCATTTCTTTCAACTGTCTACGACCTTTTTAAAGCAATTGCTCTTGAGGTGCTACCGGACACTACCGCAATGGAAAGGGAGGGTTTGGCATGCCATAAAACTGGATCAACTCAACTTTTTATTTGAAGTGTCTGCACCAAGTCGGGACCATTGCGGTCGACAATTTTTGCAGTGGTTTCAACCTGATTTGTCTTTTTGTCTCATGAACATCGGTTCTTTACAACTCTGTTCGGTGATTTTGTTATAACCCGATCCACACAGAAAAGGGGTTCGAGCGCCCAATAGCTAAATATTTGGTTGTTCTTTGATAAATATTACATTGCTTTGGCTTTATTTTATTTCATTGTGTTGTTTACGCTGCAAAGGTTCGTGTAAAAGTTGCGGTTTTGAACAAAGAAGTTGTACATACGCTTCATTAGAAACAGGGCGATTTAAAATTATACAATCATAGGAGTAAATGTTAGCACTTTGTCAATTTCAGCATAAGAAATTATAAGAATAATTTATTTTCGTGTTGGATATAAAATTTTATGCGCAAAACAATGGTATTATTAAAAGCTACCCATGATTTGTTTTTTTGTTTGTTTGCTTCTTTTTTCTCTATAATGTTTGTAGTTGTTTTATATGTATTTAGAATTTGTCTAGTCCGTTTTCCTTTTTCGTCTTTCGTTTTGCTTTTAAATTAAAGCTTCTTTTTTCATATGTAGAATCAGCGCACCAGCATTTGATTTGTTTTTTTTTCTTAAATGTCATTAAATGCCCCAATACTATCTTAATAACAAGTGCATTTCTGAATTTGTAATTTTTTATTTCTATTTAAGGTTTTTCTCTTCATTCTGAAATAAAATATCTGTTTTTTAAAATTGCTACAGCACCGAGCACTCTGTGTTGGGTGCTAGTGCTTTTTTTTGAAGGGCAAATATATACACTTGGCAATAGGGTAAGGACCAACCATATTTCAATATGAAACTGAACTTTTGATGATAAATTTCGTCTTTTAATTTTGATGAGATTTTTGAAATAATTGCTTGCTAAGAAAATTTTTCCACAAATAAATCAATTTCATAAATATTCCACTAATAAACCAATATCATAAAGGCATATTCGGCATATCAAAAGTCTATTGAAAAAAAACCTATACAAGAAGAAAAACTGTTTCTTAATAGACACATTTTCCGGTTATTTTTACTCGATTGGTCGTTTTGTCTCATGGACTTAGAATCTTTAAACTCTTAGTTTCATTATTACCCCCCCCCATCCCCCCCCATTGAACATGTTTTTTAATGCATGTACGACTGTTAATCTGTTTTATACAGTTTTGAAAAAGCTCTCTGATATTTTCAAAAATAATCATTTACAATCGTATACTTTTATGTTACATTTAAGAATTAGACCTGAATAAGCCTTAAATTTTGAACTTGTTTATTTTTTCTGATATTTACAGTATTTCAGTTATACATGATCATATATACTATATGCAATTCCGTTCCGTTTTGTTTCTAGAGGTCATCAAAGATAGCATGTTTCCTCATATTATTTGGTCCGTTCAGGTCTAAATTCCATTGTATAAAATAGACTCTTATTGAAATTGTGTTTCATTTAAAATTATTCTAAATGCAAACTTCTGTGGTATGAAAAGTGTGAAAGTGGGCATGAAGTAAGATGATAATTTTCAGTACTTTGAACTGAAATACATGGGTTATTTGAGCCATATAGACGGAAAGTTTACCAAGTTTTTATCAATATCAAACACTTGTTGTAAACATTATGGTCGTATACTTTTATGTGATATTTAAATTTCAATTTTACATTTTCATATAAATTTTAAGTAATTTTCAACTATTTTTATAGAACCGTTTTCTGTCTAGCGGTCATCAAAGTTATCCCGTTTCCTCATATTATTTAGTCCGTGCAGGAAAGCCAGGCTTGGTACTGGCACTAGCAAAAGCCAAGAGTAGGGTTAAACCAGTTTAAGGGAGCCCAAACCTACCTTTTTACTATCCCGTTTCCGTTTAGCATAAAAATACGAATAAAACCCAATACAATTACATGTACACTTCTAACTCTATGACCAGTTCTTGGAAATGAAAAGCATATGATCAAAGTCAAAACTCCCCGGATGGTTTGGTAAAGAGTCGTCATGTATTTCAGTAGTCATCGCCAGTATCAGTGAAAAGCTAGGATATATGTAAAGTCTTCAGATCACTGGATTCCAAACCAAGTTAATGCATTTGTTTAAAATATCCCGTCGATATCCACTATTACGTAAAGAAAGATACGTCCCATTTTGCTGGATTTATTGTCAGTTTCTGACATTTTTTACATTTCCATAAAATCGAGGATGAGAAATACCCTTTTTAATCAGCCGTTTGCGAGCCACGTCATCATGATCTAGATATCAAATGTTCATATTTTCTGTAAAACTTCTTAAAAGTATTTAATAATTTATGAAATCTGTAATCTTGTTTTAAAAGTTTTGATGTGAGAGTACAGTTACGCTCCTTAAAAATTGTCAAGGGTAGAACAAGACACGAGCGAATTGTGCAAGTTGAAATATAATATCCGTAGGATGGAGTTAGAGTAACGTAACCTGTCAAGAAAGTGGAAATTAGTAATAATGAAATCAAAAACATCCGTTTTATCATAAACTTTGGTTTTTATTTTACCAGAGTCAATAATGATACTTAAATCCTGAAAAGCGCAGTATTAGTATTTAGAATTTTGTTTGAATTAACCTAGACTATGGACACCAAAGTGGGCGTAATGGAGAAGGAAATTGTACTTTTCAATAAAATATTTGAAAGTACAATTGACATCAGATCTGACATCTTACAGAAATAAATTGGATTGATTTTTTTCACAGGTTTTGGTCAGATATAAAAATCAAACTACCCATCGATCCGAATAAATAATCAGTTTTACTTAAAAAAACTTTAAGTATTCAATTTTGACGTTATGATGTTTGATAACGCATTTTTTGCAGTGTTTTTCATCTTGATTTAACAACTTGGGCAATACTTAGAGCGTTTTGATCAGTACAATAAACTTGTCATCGGTTGGTCCTGATCCTATTACGAAGTTTATATATGTTACAGTGAATTTGTAAAATCAGTGATTTTGTAAAATCCCTGAAATAATTAGGGATTTTGTAAAACCACTGACCATTTTAGTGATTTTGTAAAATCACTGAAATTTTCAGAGATTTTGTAAAATCCCTGAAAATTTTGTTAGGGATTTTACAAAATCAGTGATTTGGAAAAGATGGTGGTGTATTTAAATAAATATACAAACAAAATTAATTTTTATAGTTATTCAGAATTGAAATAAAAAACCAGATCTTGCACAAAAGTATTCACGCGCCAAGATTTCTACCATGTACTGTAATTATATAAAACTGCATTTAAAAAATATTTGGAAGCAATTTCTTAACTGATTTTATTGCAATTTGCACAATTAAACTCTGAATGTTGTTCATTTAAATCATTTACATGTATTTACTACCCACAGTTTAAAAGAATAAATCATTTAAAAAAAAATCAAAGAAATATTTATGGATTGCTATTCTTTGCTTATGAAAATAAGTACAATCGTGACTTCAAAATTTAACTTTCTTGTAGATTTGGGCCATTAACTTCACCAAGTAAAAACCTAATTTAGATGTAACTGTGTCCCTAAGAAGTTCAAGAAGGCTCCAAATCAACCAGATATTTTTACAGATTCATCTTAATGAGATTTCAAGTTTCACTGCAATTCCACTTTAAAGTCTTTTTTGATTTCAGCTTTTCATGAAATAAAATTTCATAAAACTTGCTGCATTCTCCTTACATTTGCATATTCATGTCATTTCCTTTAACCAGAGTCCCAAGAGTGGATATTATTTCATTAGGCTATTATAAAAAAAATCCTAGATTTTTATCAAACTTTTTGAAAAATACACCATGGGCGGGTAAATTTTATATCATATTTTTATCATTTATGATAAAAATATTGTTAATTTTGAAGAAAATGACCATAATTTGGCAAAAATCAATAACATTTTTTTGGAATGGGTTGAAAAAATAGGGACAGGAGGTGATGTGAATCTAGGATATTTTTATTACAGCCTAAACTGTGGTTCACAGTATTAAATGACCTATGTTCAAATTTTGGAACAAGATAATAACAGTCCTCTGTTTTATACTTTTAGTTTTCCCTTTCTTTCTTGATTGAAGAAGTATTCAAAAGAAAAACTGCTCCTTGTTTCGTAAAATTGATTCTAGTGCCATAAATTGCGTTGAATTTAAACATACTCTGAAAAATAAAAAAAGTTCAGTTATATTAAATACAATTATTGAAACGTTAATATTTTTATCTAAAGTTAGGCTCTTAATATGGTCATATTGTTTGTTATATCTGCAAACTAATTTACACATTCCCTAAATATGACCAGGGAATCAGTAAAATAATGATTGATTTTTTCAGTGATTTTGTAAAATCCCTGGTTTAAATTAGGGATTTTACAAACCCACTGACCAATTTAGAGACTTTACAAAATCCCTGAATTTTCAGTGATTTTACAAATTCCCTAATTTTACGAATTCACTGTAACATATACGTAACAAAAAAAAACCCATATTATTTACATGTACTCCTGTATTGCTGTTTGCAGTCTTGTTTAAACAGTTCAAAGGAAGAACTCTGTCAGTATTATTAAAAAGGGGTTATAACAAAGTTACCGGACAGAGTTGTCAAGACCCTAAATTTATGAGACAAAAAGGCAAATCAGGTTGAAAACACCGGAAAATTGTCGACCACATTTGTCCTGACTTTGTAACTTGAGGCTTTTCAAAAAGAAATTTTGGTTAAAGCGGTTTTATGGCGCACCTACCCCCCTTTCCATTGCGGTAGTGTTTGAACAACTGAACAGCAACTGCCACTGATAGGTTGTTAGACAGTTCATCACAGCACTAAATAGAAATGAAGTTGTCAGATATATCTGTTGGTTTGGTGATTGGCAAATGCCATTTTCTAACCCCAAGCCAAAACCAAATAAAATCCATTGTACTTGTTAATTTCCAAACATAATTTTGGAAAAATGGATGTTTCGTCAGTAGGCACAGGTTTACAAAATAAATTGACATGTTTTAATCCTATGTTCTTATGAAAAAAATATTCTTATGATACATTTTAGGAGGATTCTACTATTAACTCTTGCTGAATATTTTTGTATGCATGATAAAAAATGATATGCATATGATCAGATATTGGTCGAAACGTATTCATATTATACCTCTATATAAGTGGATTTTCTGTACTATGTAATGCAACATATTAAGTAGTGTTTCAAATGACACTTCATATGTCAAACCTAGTATGCGGTACTGTGAAGCTGTTATCTAAAGTACTTCATAGTATTAAAAACCGGACGTTGGACGAGTAGGTTAATTCACCCTATGTTTATATCTAAAGTTTCTTATTTTCTGATACTTGTTATCTACTTTTAACAAAGATTTTTTTTTTACTTACAGTGAATAGTAATATCTGGCGATCTATTTTTACAGCCCATGTATTTACATCTACATTTATTTATAGTTGCAAACGGAAATCCCATATTGTTAAATTGACTTACATTTACCACCGCCCGCCCTTATTACAGCTAAATTTATGAGTATTTTGGTTTCAGCCTGGCTGGCTGTCTGTCTGTCCGTCCGCCAGCGCCATAAGGCATTAATATTGTATCCTCACTCCTCTTGCCGCTGTTACGGAGAGACCAAAACTCTGCAGAGTGTTTTCATATATATTCAACAATTGCACAATCTATTGTGGATGCATTTTAATAAATTGTCCAAGGTTTCACAGGTATTTTACAGTAATCTATCGCTACAGTACGAAATTTGTGTATCAACTTCTCCGGCAGCTTTTAAGCAATAAGTCGAAAACTTGGCAGATTATGTCTGTATGCATTTTACATGTGTTGTTTTTATTCGGGATACATATTCATAATTTGTCGGAAGTTCAGAGCTACTTGAACTTTGTTATTTTGCACAAAATTTTATTAGAAGAATACTCATTTTGACTAATCTGTTGCAACTCCTTTCATCGTTTTAACCAAGAGGTCTGATTTTTTGGGAGTGTTTCACTTTACATTGAGCATATGACCCTCGTGTTTATGATTTAATAAGTCTTAATTTTATAGCTAAACTTATTCATTTGTCGAAAATATTCTATTTGCAGGGTACCTATTTTATATAATCAATTTTTCTCTCAGTTTTCTTAGCAGCAATATACCTACCTCTCCAGCCTATGGAGTGTACATTTCACAGTTGATTCGTTACTGTCGAGCTTGTAGTTTGTACAGTGATTTTTTGAACAGAGCAAAAACACTGTCCCAAAAGCTGCTTAGTCAGGGATTTGTTCAACCTTTGTTAATTTCATCCCTCAAGAAATTCTATGGCCGTCACCATAGCATCNTTGAAAGATATGACGTGTCAGTATCCCAAATGAAAGTGGACATTTTCAGCTAGATTCACGTCTTCTCGGATTTGACTACCGACTTTGACATTTTCCCGGATTGAATCACTCACAGTGTGACGGGTGCTGTTAACAGAGCAGGACATGCTTACCTTTCCGGAGCACCTGATGTCACTCTCAGTTTCACTGGAGTTCACACTGTGAGTGCCTTTGTTCTGAATGTTGTGGTTTCTGGTTCTGTGCTTTGTGTCTGTCTGGCGTCATTGTTTTTGTGTCTAACGTCATTGTTTTCTGTGTTCTCGTTTTTGCCCTGTCTTTGGACTTCGATTTTTGTGAATATCACCCCTTTGTTCCTTCGGTATTCTACTGCCGTTGTATTCAATGAACAGGACCAACTTTGCGCGTTGTTTCAATAAATATTGAACATGTGGCTGTTTTAGTCTTCATTATTGTTCCTTTTCTTAATCCGATTCCGCCAAAACTTTTTTACGGTAAAGGGGACTCAAGCATGCGCCAATGTTTTTATATAAAAAGTCCTCCCGGGTTATTGGAAACTTAATAATTCAATTCTAGAAGATGAACATTATCGTGATATTATAATGGAGTTGCTAAACAAATACAAAGTACTTGCAGAACAAAATTTAAATGACTCGTCCTTCTGGTGGGAGAAACTGAAATTAGAAATTAAGGATATATCTATAGCATATTGTAAAAATAAGTCAAAACAACAGAAAAATGTGATAACTAACTTAGAAAATGAATTAAAGAATATTTTAGTCGAATATGATGAGACAAATAATAACACACTTTTAACAAAAAAAAAAAAAAAAAACAATTAGAAAAAAAAATATAGAAAATCACTATACTTATAAAGCAAAGGGGGCTCAGATACGCTCGCGTAAAGAATTGGTATAGAAGGGAGAGAAAAATAGTGCATATTTCTTTTGATTGGAAAAAAGTAATCAAACGAAAAAAAATATAATAAAATTACGGGACCAAGTGGGGCATATTGTAACGGATGAAAATAAAATATTAGAATAGAGAAATTTTTATCAAAATCTCTATTCAATAGAAAAAAATAATATTTATGATCCAAGTGATTATATTAAAACAACGGAATTACGATATACGTTGTCGGAAGAAAAAAGTAAATAGTGTGATGGATATAGATTAATTATTAGCATTTTTGTTCGCGAGACAAGGATTATCGGGTCCATATCAGCTGAGCTCGTAGGGCGAATCTGATATGGACCTGATAATCCTTGTCGAGCGAACAAAATACTAATAATTTTTTTTATCGGTAATTCCACAATGGAACACAAACTAAATTACCTTTTTGTTAACTTATTATCCTTTTTGTCTTGCAACAACTTTCGTTCAAAAGTGAAAAACTATGCACTATTTTGTGTTGTCTAATTCTTATGCATGACGCGGTCTTACGTGACGTCACTCCATTCATTCAAATGCATGATGACGGTTATGTTAGGGAACGAAGGAAGGGACGTCTATTAGAAGTAATGAAACTGTCACATTGAAATTAAATTCAGGATCATATTATAGTGTGATAAGGTAGGATGAAACTATCTAATAAATGTCTTGATGTTTTGGTGATAATCAAAAGGAAATTGTTCACATTTCAATGTCCTCAAATCAATGGAACTGTCAAGGTGACATGGCGTCAGTTCAGTTGTAATAATGTTACTACTGTTTTGAGAACACAAGAGAATTTTCCCTATTCCCTGTCAATTTAACTTATTTACACTCCATCAACCGTCAATATTTCTCTGTCCCCGTGCCCTTTTTCCCTTTTAAGATCCCGTCCAGAGTTGAAGTTCGCTCCCTCCCCAAGTTCTCCATCACCTAGACTAGGCATAGTCCTTTTTATTTCTCCTGTCTCTGAAAAATTTCAATAAGCCCCATCAACTCTTTGCAATGATTTACTAGTAATATGGACAAACTCACCAATCCGAGGTTGGTGGAAGTATAGGAGCTTCCGCGAATCCAATTAGTGATGTCACAAAATCTAATTTACATATGCAAATTAGCATTTTTGGTTGGCAAAGCTGAAGAATTACCACTATATAGCATTGGAATAGAATTTTTGATCTTTGATAGTATATGCACAATTTTGGATCTGTAAAATGTATGTTAAACATTGGGATATTCATATTATTTCTACTGATTTCTACTGATTTAAATTTTTTTTTTAAAAATTAGCAAAAATTTTTCCATGTGCATTCCATGTGCATTTCAAAATTGTGGAATTTTTGAAAAATTATATGGTTGACAAATACACTAATTCTAAACACATTGAAACTGAAACAAATGTTAGTTTTTACATCCTGTAAAAGTGTAAACATTCCGTAATTAAGATAAAAAAGAATTATAAATTTATTCTTACTTGTTAATTGAAAATGACATTTTTATGACCCTAATCAGTGACAACGATTTCTTGCCAACCAAGGTAATATTTTCAGGCCTGCGACGTCACAACGAAAGCTGATATTGACAGTGCCGGAGGTTGTGTTTTTGTTGTTGATGGCGGGGGTAGGGATTTCCATTATTTAGGAATATCGTTTTCAATTTGAACAGGAAGAATTTTTTCAGATACTCCCCGGATACTGTGTATGCGTTGCATTTTAATTGTAATTGTACTTAGTGTCTGGGTAGATCTGATTTAGCACATTTGAAGTGCTGATTTTTGTTGATTTTAGTGTTTTTATTTAGTTATTTATCTATTTTTTTTTGTTTGCATGAAAATTTTTGTTGTTGCATGTCTATGTTATGCTTTAATAACTTTTTTCAATTGAGTTATTTTTTCCGCGTCATTCACGTGCTTGACCACTGAAGCGTGATTGGCCAAAAAATAAACTAAGATCCTTCCGCGACATGTTGGCGCATGCCAAATGACCAACAGCTGATAATTTCTAGTATCACTTATTGCTCGTCGTCTTGTCCTTGATACTAGCTTTATGATGTAGTAGAGATCCAAATTACCGATAAATCATATTAGCAGAACTTTCGCAAGCGATAAGTAATCTAAAAATCAATAAAGGCCCGGGACTTGACGGTATAAGTACAAACTTTTTTAAAACTTTTTGGACATATTTAGGACCATTACTAATTACTGTATTTAACAGTAATTACGACAAAAAATGTCTTCCCTTTACACAAAGACAAAGTGGTCCCAGTCTAATTTATAAGAAAAATGACCCATTAGATTTAGTTAATTATAGACCGAATTCTTTAATTAATACCGATTATAAACTTCTTATGTGCTTGCGTCGAGAATAAAACATGTCAACATAAAATAATAAATTCTGATTAAACGGGATACATTAAACATGTTAAAAATAGATATGTCGGTTTCAATTTAAGACAAATACAAGATGTTATAGACTACGCAGATAAATTTAATATTGAAGGGGCAATATTGTTTCTGGATTTTACATATGCGTTTGATAGTTTACATTGGAAATTTATGTATGGAACCTTAAAGCATTTTGGCTTCAATAATAATTTTGTTAATTACATTTAAACTTTATATGCAAATATTTCTACTTCAATCTCAAGCCACCGTTGGATTTCGGCACCTGTTTACAAGGTTGTCCTTGCTCATCGCTAATTTTTATTATTTGTGTTGAAGTTATGGCAAGTAGACTGAGAAATACAAAAGATATAAAAGGTATTGAAATAAAAATTAACGGGAAAACGAACACCATAAAAATATCTCGATTAGCTGACGATACGACCTTATTTTTAAAGTCTAAAACTGAAATCAACATAGCTTTGAATATCATTGAAACTTTCGGAACATACTTAGGTTTAAAATCAAACAGATAAAAAAACTGAAGGAATTTGGATCGGGAAATTAAAACGCTGTAGAGATAAGGTAGGGGATATAAAATTTTCAGATAAACCAATTAAAGTATTAGGTATATTTTTTGTACCAGTAGACTAGAATGCGATAATTTAAATTGGGAAGCCAAAATACAAAAGGCAAAAAATCTCTTAACATCCTGGGAGAAACAAAACCTAAGTATGATAGGCAATATCTTAATAAATAAAACATTGATTATACCACATTTACTTATTTAGCTAGTGTATATGTCTTAGACAAAACCAAAATAAAAGTAATTGAAACCGAAATTATTAAATTTATATTGGGAGCCAAAAGAGAAGAAGTGAAAAGAAATACAATAATTCAAGACTACAAAGATGGGGGGGGGGGGTTAAATATGATAGATGTTAATAGCTATTTCAAAACATTAAGGGTAAAGTGGGTTAAAAGGTTGATAGAATCAACTTACAAAAATTGGTCACTTACACCTACATTTCAATTTAATAAATTTGGGGGCGGACATTTAATTTTCAAAATGAACATGAATATTAAAGACTTACAAAAAACATTAGTCAAATAAAAGAAATACCAGAATTCTACCAGGAAATATTAAAAAGCTGGTTTGAACCAATAGATACACATCAAACAAAAACAAATTATAGGGATATCAGAAAAAATAATTATTTAGGGAAATAAAAATATAAAGTTCAAAGGCAAACCCTTATTTATACTGAACTGGATTCATAGCAACATAATTTATGTTAATGATATCATTAACGAAAAATGGGAAATTTCACAAAATGTAATGCTTAAAAAAAATAATAATAAAAAGAAATTGGATTTCGGAATTCAGTATTGTAAGAAAGGCGATCCATGAAAGTTGGATTAGTTGTCTGAAGTCAGATGAAATTGAATATAGATTTAAATAAACATAATTTCAAGATTCAAAACAAAAGAAATAACAGATGTATGTAATACAGATGTTTACAGGAAACATAAAAGTATAAAATTTTCTCCTAACTTAGGGCTAAATATTTGGTGTACAAGATTAACCATTGACAATGTTAATTGGAGAAATACATTTGATTTCAGATTCAACGAAATTCAGTCAAATAAATTAAAAATATTTAGATGGAAGTTATTATTTAATATTCTTATAAATCAAGAAAACCTATACAATTGGAAAATTAGTGTAAATTCCTCTTGTAAACTTTGTCATAATGTAGACAATTATCAACACTTTTTTTAGATTGTACCTTTTTAACCGAATTTTGGACGATCATTAAGAATAATTTTAATTTTAATTTAATTTTAATTTTAGTGATAGGTTACAAAATATGTGATCACACATATTGGGATTTTAATATGATTCTAACCATTATAGCATTCGCTATTTATAAATCTTTTTATATGTCGGAACAGCGAAGTAATCCTGTACATGTCTATAGTGTATTTAAAAAAAAAATAAAGATTACATTTACTTTTACGATAGCAAATTTGGCCAATAAAGTATGATTAATGAATTCAAAAATTTAATTTAGCTGGAAAATACTCTCTAAATTAAATATTTTACTATATTATATAATTCAGTGACTTTTTGCAATGTACTTAAATTCATAATTATTTAAATGTAATTGTTATGTATTGTAAAACTAATAATTTATTAAATGCACTGTTATCTATGTGATACCCTGATCATATAAATACTAACATAGCAAGGTACTTTGTTGGTGAAAGCTGTAACCACCAAAGTCATTGTTTACTGCTTTAGTGCCAAACGTGTTTTGAATTGTTAAAAAAGGTCCTTCAGAGGCCAGTTTCAGTTTGATATTAGGACATTTAAATGAAGGAATCCTTGCATCCGAACAAAGTCAGATCGACTACTTTTGTTAAAGAGTTTTCTTGGATAATCAACTAGTGAAGGACGTTGAACAGCACAAGCAAACGGCTAGTTTTATATCAATAAATTATAAACATTGAAATAAATATGGAGTAGATGCACAAGAATGAGATGCTCTACAAATACATGTTCAAAACAAGCAATTGAACAATGGTTTTATTACTGTTCATCCTGAAATCACCATTAGGCATTCAATATTGAGCTTTGCTCATATCTCATAGTAAGTTCTTAACGGCTCCTGTTTGAGCGGAATTCCCTGATAGACGTTGAACAACGCTATATCCATATATCGTTGCTTTTGGTCATGGATTCGAGATCGTCAACAATTATGAAAGTGTTCTTCCGTTGTCCTAAAGTTGTCCTAAAAAGACTGACAGAAGACCAACATATCATGCACACAACCACCGGGCACTCATCGAGTCAATTGCAAGAAAAAAACTGCATAATAATAAAACTTGAGATGTGGGCACAATAAACAGGTGGTCAGAATAACATTTTGAAATTACAAAAAAAGTAAAAATAAAATGCCCAAATTTGAAAGTATGATAATTTATTCATTAAGAACAAGTACACCATAACTGAAATATATAGGGACGATACATAACCCAGACGAAGACATTTTACTGACTGTACGCTACAACACAAGCTCCAGTCTTAAATAAACATTGACCTTTGTAATGATATGGAGTAGATACACAAGAGACAAAGTCTTTAGAAATACATGGTGAAGTCAATCAATTGAAGAACGATTTTTTCCTTCATACTTAAATCACCACTAGGCCTTCAACAATAAGCTCTATGGTGACCTAAAGTTATGTTTTAAAATTATTATCATGTGTTGTACTGTTTAAACTCACATGATACTATGAGAACTAGTTGACAATGAAATTTCTTTATTTGAAAGATTTTGAATATTAATGTAATAAAGTGTGAAAAATTACGCAATGAACGTGTTTAAGCCGATGTAACTATTTCTCTAATTACAAAATGTAAAATAAGTGAGAACCGAACCGTCAATCCAAAACGGATAATCCAAGGGCAATAAGAACATCGGAAACAATCAAGAAACAGAGACACAACACGAGCACGGCACAGAAAAAAAACGACGACACACACACACACACACACACACACACACAAAGATGAACAACACGTACCCAACAAAAAACCATCTGTGAGATCAAGTGTACCGGTAAAGTACGCAGCTCCTGCCTCTCATAAGACACTCGAAGTGTTTAACATGTCAAATCTGGTAGAGGAAACAACTATTGCGTTTTAAAGGGAAAGATCTGTTGTCATCTGGGAAACAGGAAAACACAGGACATTGCTTTCTGAATAGATTTTATGGGAATTACTGTAGTGAGAACAAATATGTCAACACCAGTCAGAAAATGTCAAAACGAGATTCAAATTTACTCTAGTTATCAATAACCTGAGTTTTATGACGTTTCACTCCCCTGCTAGGAATCCATGTTTTGCTTTACTAGTGACACCAGTTGTTAACAGTTTGTTCAGTCATCTTTTGAGGTATTTCACTCCCCTGCTAGGAGTCCATGTTTTGCTTTACTAGTGACACCAGTTATTAACAGTTTGTTCAGTCATCTTTTGAGGCATGTCACTCCTGTGAATTAATCCATTGAAATATAGTTAAAATTTTATCTTTGAAAGGACTTTTTCTCAAGCTTGCTTTTTGAAACTTCTCTTTAAATTTCTGAAGATGAACTATTTAACCGGAAAGTTATTTATTCAACCGCAATAGACCATGTCCGAGCTCTTGTCACAGTAGAGAACATGTTACGTCATAAAGCCTAAAACGTCATGAAACTATGTCGTTGAAGTACATTCTTGATCACATAGTGTGGACACGTTTGTGACGTAGGGCGGACAAACAACAGATGGTGAATCTAAATACCAGAACTCGGATAACGTCTATTTCTGAGAAATGCACGATTTCGTGACATTTTTAACGATTTCATGACATTGTTCATACTAATGTCTCTGTTTAAGTGGAAAAAAAGATGGTGTTTGCAAATCTTAAAAGATGCTCAACTTTTTTCACTCAAAAACATTCTTGACAATAATTTTCGAATATTGTCCACATTGTTTAAAACGTGTCAAAATGAAGTTTTACGAAATAATTCAGAATTTTTTTTATTATTATCTGGACACATATATGCCACTGTCAGTATGTAAACATGGATATCAGATATTCATTTTGTAAAAAAAAAAATTTTTGTTTTTTGTTTTTTGTTTTTTTGTTTTTAGCTCACCTGACCCAAAGTGTCAGTGTGAGCTATATTGCCATCACTAGGCGTCCGTCGTCCGTCCGTCCGTTCTGTTAACTTTTAACATTTTCATCAACTCCTCTGAAACCACTGAACCAAATTCAACTAAACTTTACATGAATGATGTATGGAAGGTCCTAAACAAAGATTGCTCATTTCGTTCCGATACGACAAAAAACATGGCCGCCAGCGCGGAACTTATATTTAACATTGGACCCTTTGGGAAAAACGTCATTTTCATCAACTCCTCTGTAACCACTGAAGCAAATTCAACCAAACTTCACAGGAATCATGTATGGAAGGTCCTTCACAAAGATTGCTCATTTTGTACTGATCCGACAAAAAACACGGCCGCCAGCACGGAACATATATTTAACATTGGACCCTATGGGAAAAACGTCACTTTCATCAACTCCTCTGAAACCACTGAAGCAAATTCAACCAAACTTTACAGGAATTATGTATGGAAGGTCCGTTACTAAGATTGCTCATTTTGTACCAATCCGACAAAAGCATGGCCATCAGCGCGGAACTTACATTTAACATTGGACCCTATGGGAAAAACGTCATTTTCATCAACTCCTCTGAAACCATTGAAGCAAATTCAACCAAACTTTACAGGAATCATGTATGGAAGGTCCTTTACAAAGATTGCTCATTTTGTACCAATCCGACAAAAAACGTGGCTGCCAGCGCGTAACTCATATTTAACATTGGACCCTGTGGGAAAAACCTCATTTTCATCAACTCTTCTGTAACCACTGAAGCAAATTCAACCAAACTTTACAGGAATGATGTATGGAAGGTCCGTTACAAAGATTGCTCATTTAGTACTGATCCGACAAAAAAACATGGCCCCCAGCGCGGAACGTGCATTTAACATTGGACCATATGGGAAAAACATCATTTTCATCAACTCCTCTGAAACCACTGAAGCAAATTCAACGAAACTTTACGGGAATCATGTATGGAGGGTCCTGTACAAAGATTGCTCATTTTTTGTCCGATCCGACAAAAAACATGGCCGCCAGCGCGGAACTTATATTTAACATTGGACTCTTTGCGAAACACGTCATTTTCATCAACTTCTCTGAAATCACGGAAGTAAATTTGATCAAACTTTACGGGAATCATGTATTGAAAGGTCCTTTACAAAGATTGTTCATTTTGTACTGATCCGACAAAAAAAAAATGGCCATCAACTTATATTTAACATTGGACCCTATGGGAATAACATCATTTTCATCAACTCCTCTGAAACCACCGAAGCAAATTCAACCAAACTTTACAGGAATTATGTATGGAAGGTTCCTTACAAAGATTGCTCATTTTGTACCAATCCAACAAAAAAACATGGCCGCCAGCGCGGAACTTATATTTAATATTGGACCCTATGGGAAACTCAACTCCTCTGAAATCGATGAAGCAAATTCAATCAAACTTTACAGGAATCGTGTATGGAAGGTCCTTTACAAAGATTGCTCATTTTGTACTGATCCGACAAAAAAAATGGCCACCAGTTCGGAACTTATATTAAACATTGGACCCTATGGGAAAAACAACATTTTCATCAACCCCTCTGAAACCACCGAAGCAAATTCAACCAAACTTTACAGGAAATATGTATCGGAGGTTCTTTACAAAGATTGCTCATTTTGTACCAATCAAACAAAAAACATGGCCGCCAGCGTGGAACTTACATTAAACATTGGACCCTATGGGAAAAACATCATTTTCATCAACTCCTCTGAAACCATTGAAGCAAAATTTTACAGGAATCATGGAAGCATGGCCGTCAGCGGGGAACTTATATTCAACATTGGAACCTATGGGAAAACATCATTTTTATCAACTCCTTTGTAAGCACTGAAGCAAATACAGCCAAACTTTACAAGAATGAAGAATGGAAGGTCCTTTACAAAGATTGCTCATTTTGTACCGATCCGACAAAAACATGGCCGCCAGCGTGGAACCTACATTTAATATATCATTTTCATAAACTCATCTTAAACCACTGAAGCAAATTACAGGAATGACATATGGAAGGTCCTTTACAAAGATTGCTCATTTCATTTCAATTCGACAAAAAGCATGGCCACCATGCAGAACATTGAAACCCTGCGGTTCAGCTTTTTGTAAGGTGAGCGACACAGGCTCAGTCTCTGAGCCTCTAGTTTTTTTTCTGCTGTACAGATACTGACATTTTTTTCAAATCTCCTTTTACAATTGTGATAATCGGCATATAAATGTAGCTTACTTTCGATACTTTGTTTATCGTCGAAAACGCTTTTTTATACATATTTATATATCTCTGTATTGTCAAATGGCGATTGCAAGATGAAAATTAAACTTACACAAAAAAAAAAATTTTTCTCGTGCAAGAGATGTATGTTCCATATATGTCAGTAATGGTATACTTGTTCGTTAGAGAATTTCTCATATGAATATACTATCATACTTTCAAATATTGGTATTTTTTTTCTAATTTCGAAATGTAATTCTGAACGCCTGTTTAAAGTGCCCACGTTTCATTATTTTATAATGCAAAGTCTTCTTACAATCGACTTGATGAGTGCCCTGTATTTGTCTATATGTTGTAGCTTAGGACACTCGTGTTTTTATCGGGCAGCGGATGACAGTGATTGTAAGATGACCTTGCCAGTTTTAGTAATGTTTGTTGACAATCCCGCATCCATGACCAGAAAAGACATGGATGCAGCGTTAATCGACAATCAGCAAAGAATTCCGCTCAATTGTGTTGTTGCTTTGCTTGCTTTTACCATGCATGTGTAGAGACTTTGTTTCATGTGCATTTACTCCAAATCCTTTCATTTACCATAACGAATTCTTTCCAGAACAGTTGATTCAACATTATGTAATAACCGCCATCTTACACATGATTTTCAATGCTTTTAATGAAACTGATGATTATTTTGGTCTCGCGAATGCAGCATCCACCACTGATGGTTTTAGTGGCATTTTACACGACAAATTTAGAAATCAGACCAAAATTAAGCTTCAGTCTTTAAGGATAATCAGATTGAAATTCATCGTTTCGTTGATTTGTGGTGTTCTTGAACGAGATCACTCTTTTCGACCAGTAGTTAAAATGATTGGAAATGTTGAATCCTATATAAAATAAATTGACCAACCCTGTTTTATCTATTTTCGGTAAATATTTTATTTTATAACAAGTTTTCAAGGATTAAAGAAGGAATATCAGGAGGCAAGGTAGAAAGAAACTGGAAGGAATCTTGTATGGAGATAGTAACAAAAGCTCGACTGTAGGTCATGCATGCTCCAAACACCGGACACAGATCCTTTGTGGATGACACACCATTAAAAGTATGAATGACTGTCCGATTAGCAACATCAATCAAGGAAAACGTCTGCTTCTCTCTATTTATAAATAATCCATAGGTATTATTTCCCTTAGATCCTTTAGCGTTGTCACTGAAAATTACTTCTTTTTGCACCTTCAGCTTATGACTAAATCGCATGCAAAGTTTGTCCTCTTTCTCACAGTTGAAAATATACATACCCCATTCAAGATCATCTTTATCACTAATCATATGTGATGTATCAATCGAATTTCGTTCAGCAATTCCTAAATCTAAAAGAATCCAGTTCGATACAAATTTTTTCAATAATTCATAGCGAAATAAAATTTCAAAATAAACTGTCGAGCCAGTACCTACGCATTGGTTTGCAACGATTCCTCGGTACTGCTTAAACTTCTCTGTACCGGTAGATTTTCCTGGAGTGTCAGCAGATTGCTTGTTACTTATAGTCCTTTTATCATCAGAAAGGTAGCAGAACTTGTGATGTGTTTCCGAGTTCATATTCAACTTCCAATCAGCGACATATGGTTCTGAAATTAGAGACTTCAAATGAAAACGGAATTACCTTTGTATTCGTTTTACGAAAATATTTGGTTCAATATCTTAAAAAACTTCTCGTGCAAAAGCCTCAAGGCACTTTTTAAAAAAATTTATATCAAGTTTTAATTTTTTGTTTCATCTGTACAAATACAAATTTCGCATTAATTCTGTAAGTTGATCAATCAAAACACAGAGAGTTAGTAACGTTAACATTTACACGGCACAAATATAAGTAAACTGTGGTGTTGTGAGCGAGACATTTGAAACCTTGGACTGCATTCCTACATTTGTTTAAAGCAACTGGTTGAAACTGTAATTGGATTGAAGTTTCTTTTTACTACACATTGCAATTGTGGGTTGTTCTCGAAGAATTCATTTGAAAACTTCGCCATTTATTAAATAAGATCACTAGGTCAGCTGTCTCTTTTTTGTGCGCTTGTGTTGACATTTTATGTTATGATTTTATTTTTTCTGTCATTATAAAAAAATAAGTGATAAAACTATATTTATGAGATGAAATTTTTCTCTTAAAAAAGTCATCTATTGCGGTGTACCTTTTTTGAATTTACAAAGGAAACGGAAAAAGGAAATCCAAGACGAGTAAATATATAACAAAAAAATACCATAATACATAGAAGAATCCACTTTTATATTATTCAGTTGCTATTCTACTGCCGTTATTTTTTTATAACAATATATATATATATACTCTCTTTCTCTTTGTTTTCTTTTTGTGTTTTTTAATACGTTTTTTTTTTGGGGGGGGTGTTTTTTATTTGTTTTGTTTTTGTTTTTGTTTTGTTTTTGTTTTTTTTTTTGTTTTTTAATTACAAAAGCTTTTGCATGTAGTACCATTTTTCATTCATTTAGTATCTTTCTGAATTTCAAGCAAGAGAGAAGTATTTTATTCAGCATTTTCTTGGAGTGAAACATCCAATGAAAAATCCCGTCACATTGTTTTATTGTATATCATTAAATCAATGTTATTACTACCCTTTTGTTTATCTTAATTTTCATTTTATTTAATAAATCTACATTCAAAATTTGACTTAATTTATAATTTGCCTAATGGAATCAACTTTTAACTATTAATCATAACACCTTGAAGTTCATAATTTGCATACTAGGAGATTTAACTAAAGATGCTTCACTTGAAAAGAGTTGTCTTTCGTTCAGCAGAAGTATTCATGCTATTTTTTGACGCAACATTGGTTAGTCCAATATTTTTTTTGTCTGAAGGTTTATTTTTATTAACCGGGTATTCCGTCGGAAAAATCCGGTTATTAAAATGGTGAAAACGGCAGGCGGGCGGGCGGCTGCCAAATGGGTACATCATTTGTCCGGAGCAAATCTCCTACAGTATTTGAGACAGGAAGTTTTTATTTGGCAGATCAATTGTACATATATCAGAGGTGTGCATGGTACTTTGATTTTGATTTTTGATAATTTATGTCAAAAATATCTGTTGTTGAACTTAGTCATTTTTACGTCAAATTTTTAACCATAGGCTACGTCCTTTGTCCGGAGCAAATTTCCTACAGTTTTTGAGACTGGAAGTTTTTAGTTTGCAGATCAATTGTACTTACATTAACGGAGTGCATGGTACTTTGATTTTGATTTTTGATTATTTATGTCAAAAATATCTGTTGTTGAACTTAGTCATTTTTACGCAAAATTTTTAACCATAGAGTACCCCCTTTGTCCGGAGCAAATCTCCTACAGTATTTGAGACAGGAAGTTTTTAGTTTGCAGATCAATTGTACATATATCAAAGGTGTGCATGGTACTTTGATTTTGATTTTTGATAATTTATTTCAAAAATATCAGTTGTTGAAACATTACGTTTAACATTTTTTCAATAATGTCTCCCATTTGTCCAGAACAAATCTCCTACAGTATTTGAGACAGGAAGTTTTTATAATGCAGATTATTTGTACCTGTATCAAAGGTACCAACATGATTGAAAACAACACTTAAGGAAACTGCATATAATTTATTGTCGACATGTTTCGCCCTCAACAGGCATCATCAAAGGTGTGCACAGTACTTTTATTTTCCTTTTTGATTAAAATCCAAGTTCCTGAACCTTCAGAAATAGGCTAGTTTGGTGGAAGGTTTAACATTGAAAATTAAGGAAAATTATAAGTACATTTCAAATATTGAGGGTGAACCCATATGTAAGATATACTGTCCATGTAAAAGAAAATCCGGTTTGCTGAAATGCTTTCCTCTTGTTTATGATAAAGATAGTAGTGATTTATCGAGTCTCTCAGTTAAATAAATGTCATATTGTCAGAGGTGAAAATAAGGGATTTCTAGGAAGCGACGTCACAATATCTCGTCAATGTTGTCGTCAGGTAAACAGCTGGCAAATAAAAATAAAAGAAATAATCCGCGTCTAAAATCTCGGTTTTTGAGAAGAAAATCTATAACAAGTTCCGCGACTCGTGTAATCCTTCTACATTGCTCGACACCCGTGACATTGCTCTTGCTTCGGTATTCATGTGCAAATTTATTTAGTTATACTAAAAATATCATTAAACAATGCTCATTCAATCAAGATTTAATATATTTTGTACCCTCCAGATTAATTTTCTTGTCAATCAAAAATTATTAAAACAGTTGTCATATCGGACATGTTATGGTACACTTGAAGTAAATAAATAGTTTGTTTCTAAAAGGATGTTTCTATTTTTTTTTCAATATTCACGGAATCCCGTCAGTTCAGCTACAGGTAATAATGTATTCATTCTGACGTTAATTTCACACGAGTTTGGTCCCTCAAAAGTCCCGTCCTCTACAGTATTTTACATATCCAACATGGAACAGATGAGAAGATTGTTACAATAATTCACAAGATTAAACAGTTGTTTGTGAAACTGCTTTTTAGGTTTTTGTGTTGTAGAAAGGGACCGTAGAAAATTGAATCTTCTATCAACATATATTTTACAGCTGAAAAATTGGAAATTATGTTAAAAAAAAAGAAACAAAAGGATCCCAATTAATGATAATTTCGTAAATAAGTAAGTGGGACCTATTTTTATGATGATACACCCGAATCTTTGGATGCATCTTTCTATATTGACAAAATATATTAATATCTTAACCCTGAGTATTCCCTTGGAAAGAAAAAAAGATTAAGTGGGGTTACAACAAGACGCTTCTGAAACGATTTAGTTTAAAATGGATTAAAATATGGTTCCTATAGATTAAAACTTCTGGGAAATAAGTTCCGAGTAGATATTAAAGAAATCGAAGGACTGAACTTTGTTTCAAGGTTCAGGAAAATACAAAATATGCTAAAATATGGACTTATCACATCAACATTTGGAAATTTGCTAATATTAAAACACTGATAATTTCAAAGTGAATATTTGAAAGTATTGTAATGCTAATATTTTCACACATTTTACTAAATTTGTGCCTTGATTTATGTGACATAAACCAGTTAAACTCAAAAGGGAGATATGTTGAGTACAGAAAAATCTTGGGGGTTGAAGAATGTAAAAAATGAAATAAATATTAATGGATTAAAATTAACATGGGAAAATTCGTAGAATATATTCTTTACAATAATTCGAAAAACGGTAAGTTTGTGGAAATTTCATAAATCTTCAGTCCAATATATCTTCTGTATACAGAAAAACAATTAACAGTTAAGAAATATTTTCCAAAAGCGGAGTCTTAAATGTGTAGAGTACAGGTTATAGGGTCTGTAAGTCTCGTCCAATTTTGGAAATTCCGGGCACATATATATAAGTCGTACCCGGAAGTAGCATTTTTAACAAAAACATATGACGTTTCAAACCAAATTTTGAACGTCATAATCATCAAACGTCATATTTTGGCGGGAAATGTTTTCAAATTACAATTTTATCGGGATTTCTCGGTGTCACATGACGAGACTTACAGACCCTTTATCAGGAATAATGACATATGAGACTCCGCAGACTTTATCTATCTAGCTCACCTGACAAAATGCCCTTCAGCAAAACTATCAAGTACACAATAAGATTAGATAAGTTTTTCATAAGGGTCCAATGATAGAAGGCACTCTTGTTTTGATATAATTTTCACCTTACATGGTTGAAATGATTTATTTTGAAAAATGATCTTTTCATGCATTGTTCTTGTAATATTTGTTTTAATTTGCTCTAGTTTATAGGAATTTTTAAGAGGCCTTTGCTGTATTTACATGTATGTTCCGACAAGTGTTTTGTCAGATCAGGTTGAAACGAGCATTCGTAGCAAAAACCCTGACATACATCGATCAAAAACAGTTAGTTAAATTTTTTTCAGTATTTTAAGATCAGATGATCAATCTTTCTTAAAATGATAATGCAAAGTAATATTCAGAACTGGCATGTTTTTGCTGGATTTTGGCAAAATGAATTTTCATAGATAAAATCTTTTTCACGTTATTTCCGTCCTTTTTATTAGATTTTATTCAACAGGTTGAGAAATGATGACATTTAACATAAAACATCAAACAGCTAATTGTCAAGTGATTTTGAAATCTAAGAAACTTATGAAGGCTCCTTTTTATATAAAAATCAACTTACTCAATTTGAAAAAAAAACGTATTCAAGTGTAATTTGTTGGTAATAAATGAAAATAATACTTCAACAAAAACACAAATATTTTAAAATAAACACTACAGTGTACCAACGACTTAAAATAATTATGAACTGACCTCTTTTTTGTGGCAACATCTTTACTGTTGTTGTGTCTGGCTGGGCTATAAATATATATAAGTTTAGATAATAGACGAAAGTGAACAAAACACCGGGCCTTTTTCAAAACACAATAAAAATAAAAAATAAAATCAAACAAAAACTATGTACAAAAAAGTCTAAACAAAACAATAACAGCTACATTGTAGACGCTGGTTATCACAAATGTAATACGAGATGAATGCCCAGAGGGAGATGAAGAAAAATCTGTATATCGAAAAGTATTAAACAAAATCAATAATTGAATACATTGTAGTGAATCCGGAAGAAATAATATCTGCAATTGAAAGATGTGTTATTTGTAAATTTTAAGACAAATTTCCTGCTGCTTTTAGAATTTTAATCATCTCACAAAGTCAGGTTTTAATATTCAAGCTGGATTTAATTTTTTGCATCCAGAACCGCTCTTTTGCTTGTCGCTTTGTCTCATTCCAAGATTTATTTTGGTCAATGGCGACAACTTGCATATCTGTCCAGCTATGTCCTATGCTGTTGAAATGGACAGCCGTTGCCTGTATTAATTCCTTTTTCTTTATGTGATTACCATGTAAATTAATACGGAGATTTAGTGAATTTTTTGTTTCACCAATATATTGCTGTTGACATACCGCACACGTAATCATATATATCACATTTTCGGATTTACAGGACAAATTAGCGAAAATTTTGAATTTCTCGCCAGTTGCTGTGCTCTTAAATGTCGATGTTGTAAGACTGTATTTGCACAAAAGGCACCGTTTGTCTTGACAGGTCTTAAATTGTCCTATTACGGGTGATTTTAGTTTAGCTTTAACGAGTATGTCCTTCAAGTTCTTGGGCCTGCGAAAAGATATAAGTGGTGGTGCTGGGAAAAGGGCTTTCATTTTAGGTGACGCATGCAAGGCTGGCATGCATTCACGTGTAATAGCTGACAAATTTGGAAGTTGTGGATGGAAAGTCGTAACAAATGGGATTCGAGAGTTCCTTTTCTTTTTATTTCGGTATTGTAACAACTGTTTTTGTTCTAAAGTTGAAACCTTTTCAATTGTTTGTTTGCACTTTGTGTGCTTTGTAACCCCTTTTGACTAAATGGTCTTTAAGTTCTCTGCTCCTATTATTGAAAGTTTGCTCATCTGAGCATATCCGACGTAGTCTGGTGGAGAGACTATATGGAATGGCGTCGATACAGTGTCTTGGATGACAACTGCTTGGTAGCAGATATGCGTGTGTATCGGTCGGTTTTGTGTGCAGATCAAAGCTGATTTTTCCGTTGGCAAGCGTTGAAGTAGTGTCGAGGAATGCATTGGAAATTTCCGATATGTTGGCAGTGAATTTAATTGATGTAGCTGTTATTGTTTTGTTTAGACTTTTTTGTACATAATTTTTGTTTGATTTTATTTTTTATTTTTTTTTTTGTGTTTTGAAAAAGGCCCGGATAGGGGCTGAAATATTAACTGTATTATTTGTGTACTGTTCACTTTCGTCTATTGTTTTATTATGTTTTTCTCACAAAGTGTGTATTCTGTCGGATCCAGTACGTCGGGAATGTGGGTGTTGTTGCTTTGTTTATAGATGTTTAAGTTTAGATATAAATATAGGTTCGTCTTTTGATTGATTATCAATTCTTGATTTGTTATCAATATACAGCATAACAGGTTAGATAGAAATAAAATTAGTTGGAAATAAATCATCTAACTTGCCATCAAAACTTTCTCTAAAATTCATCTTGACCAATGTAAGAATATACCGTTAGACATTTATATGTATTGCTATAAAAGAAAAGCTAATAATATGCTTTGGCTGGAATATCTTAGAAAATATCTCAGAAAATAAAATCATGATAAATAAGACTACTGAAATATATGATGATTCTTGACCAAAGCCTTCGGGAAGTTTTGAGTTTGATTTTCTTACGTAGTGCAACAGTGTTTTACCAGCAGACTAGCTCCTTAAGCTAGCCAGCAGTTTAGGAGCGAGCACCCCTTGACCATCTTTCAAAATTACGTATTGTCATTTCATCTCCTTTCAGGATTGTGGTCATGGAGTTAGTAGTTGTATTGGGTTTTATTCGTATGTTTATTATAATAAAGGGGAACGAAACAGATGAAGGGCAGGTTTGGGTACCCATAAACCAGTTCAACCCTACCGTTGGCTTTTGCTAGTGTGGTACCAAGCCATGCTGTCCCCCAAGTACCTGTCGTCGTTACTTTTGTCTTATTTGTGTCTTTCCTGTGTTATTCCCTGGCAGATTATGGCATATAATTATAATTTTCAACCATAGCATATGCTCCTTTTATCCATTTTTTACAATCATTACATTTTCATATGGTAATAATTTGATTATTTCATTAATATTCAGTCCCAATTGTATCTAACTTTTTATCTATACCTTCCTGCTTTTGTGAATATAATTAAATATTCAATTTTTGTATAACATGCTTCCAAGGGTGTCATGGTACTTGGGCTATTCTTGTTTGGACTGAAAGTTCGGTCCTCTGCACTTGATATCACCCAGGTTTTTAAATGGGTCGGTATTGTACTCCGTCAAATCTAACTCACTTATTTTCAAAATATGAGCAATGTTAAGGTGGAACGCTACAAAACGACGTTACGATACAAGTTGACGTTCATGATATCGGCTGAAGACATAACCTTACGGCATTAAAGTCAGCATAGAAGAAAAAGAATTACCCCATTAAATGTGGTGCATTTTGCTGCAGAAAAAAAATAAGATTTATGAATCTGTCAGAAAACATTTTTGACAAAAATAAAATCGGTCAAAATACCGACAAGAAAAACATTAAAATCGCGGTGTTTTGCATTTGAGCCGATTTGCATTTCATTTACGCCGATTTTGTACAAGTAAATTTGATGTCAATTATATAAGTTAATAACTCCATTGCTGGAATAAAAAATGACGCTAATAATGCTTCGGAATGAAAATATTTTGCTCAGATTGCAATTAGTTGAGAAAAATGAAATGTAAATTCGACAGTTCTGCTAATACATATTTACACCACCAGTACATGTAGTCACTTATGTTTACGTACATCGGTATCGGTAATACAAGATGAAAATGGATTTTGTTACAGTTTATAACCCGATTAAACCAATATCTTTAAGGTATTGTTGAAGTTTTTTTTTTATTTCTTAATTTTCAATATTAACTTTTCAGCCTAATGTATCAACGTTTACTTGGAATTTTTAACTTTTTTTCAGAAATAAATATAATACACAATAAGAAAATACCGAAAATGCAGCTTCTTTTAAATGTGGTATTAATAAATTTTCCATTATTTTGATACCGGTTTATTTCCGGATTTTAACCGCAGAACTTGCATCATTGCATAGTAAATGTATAGTTGATTACCTTCTGTCATTCGAAAAATCATCGGCACAAATGAAAAAAAAAATGAAATCGGGCAAATGCAAAAGTGGAAATTTTCCAAATCGGCGCAAATGTCATACGCCCTAATATTGAATCTGTAGAAAATAAACCCAAATTATACAACGAAACCAGTGGCGGATGCAAAGGGCGTAACATGTTTTCACCCAGCCAAAGATAATCAAACATTTGTGGTAAATCTTTGTTAGACTACCCGTATATCATCTAGCCAATTGTTTGCAAAATAAAATGTTTATAGGATTGTCAAAAAGTATTACGTTTCTGTGCAATTTTCAAGATAAATGCTCCGTTTCAAAAATCCTGAATCAGTCCCTAGCGTACCAAAACTCAATCAATTTGAAAAACAAAATAATTGTATCACATTATGTACTACTATGCATGTAGAAAGTCTGACCCTCCATTTTTCAATCGGTTCTGTGTCATTTGTAGAGTACTCTGTAAATTAGAAATTGATTAGAGAGGTCTTACATTTGGTACTTAGAAATTAAAAAAAAAGGGTTGACAAAAACGGCACTACACATTGATGCTGATAAAAAAGGCAATACAACGAAAAAGCGGGTGTTAAACCTCAATAAGTGACATGGACCTCAATGAATACCATACAATGTCAATTTAGTGGGACAAACAAAAGTAACATAAACACAGAAAATACATTCAAAATATGTTGTACTATGTTGTTGTTGCATGAAAATACGAGAAATGTATAATGATTTTTTACTTCCCAGTTCATATGTGATAGCGGAAAACTTTAAAAATGTCTCCCAACTTTCCGAATCGAATAAAGAATAGTCTATTTATGAAAGTGAAATATTACAAGCAGAACCAATTAGAAAAGATAACTGAAACACAAACTGGAGTAGAGGATGAACTTTGTTGCGGGACATATTGTGTTTCAGACTGTTCATGTTTACTGCATTCAGCTGATTTTTCTGACCCCGCTATGACATGTATGATCGGATCTTAAAATACCTCGTACAATTATTCTTCATGACAAGGACTAACAAATTTTGAAGTGTTGAGATGTGCACACGCATTTATAGCATAAACATCGGAACGGACTTTATTTTGTATGTTCCGCATTTCGACACGTGTACCGAGTTAGTCCCGCCACTGTATTATAGAGACACAATTATTCTGAGAATATTTTCAGAAGTTTCTCCCTTAGCGTCTCTTATGGTTTGTTCGTTTGATTGATATTTCAGTGATGATCCAATTAAAAATTTGTCACTGTGAAGTAGATTAAAAATACCGAATTTACTGTAAATTCAATGTCCTTTTCGACAACTTATGTCTCGAAAGTGCAAATCGAATTAGGAAGACGATAACCCGAAAGATGTACATGTATAAACTGATATAGAACAAATAACCAATTGGATCTAAGTTAAAAGCCAAAATCAGCTTTTACTAAAACAATTGTTTTTTATTTATTTATTTTATTTGTTAAGATAGCACGGGTACATGCATGAAGTAGATATTACTATTGAGCAATTTCTCATATAAAGTATCACAATCACAGCAAAATACCTTTCAAAATCAAACGAGTTTATAAGAGCATTGATGCCGTAAAATATATTCATTATAATCATACTGATAATTGTAACGTCCAGTAATCTGGACATAACGTCACATTTTTACAAATTTAACATGGTATAGCAAAGTTCAGTGAAATGTAGCTCCGGAATTTGAACCGTGACCTATGAAAAAAATCGTTATTTCTTCAGGAATGTTGTGTTAGTTTTTAGTAACCCTAAGTACTTGCAGTCTATCTTTCGAGACGCCAAAACTAAAAATAAAGAAAGAAAAATTTCAATTTTCCCTATATGTCTTTGTTAATTTCCCGCCAAAATACGAAAATTCGAATATGTTTATATAAAAAAACGTCCCGGCACCCCCTATTTTTAAATTATATTCCGATGTATATTAATAAGATCCATCACTGAGTCGAAAATTGGATCTTTATGTAATGGTGTCATTTTGTATCGTCCCACCTTAAAATAAAATTAGAAAATTTTCGCATTGATAAAAAAATTTCACTTAGTTTCCTCGGAAAACTATTGATTTTTATTCAAAGATGAAACAATTTAAGGTGTCTCAGTGGTATTATTGCACCATTTTTGTCTAATCCTTGTTCATTTAGGTTTCATTCATTCAGAAATTTAACAAAATACCTATTGATTTGTTTTGTAAGTATATTCCTCCTGTATGTAGGAGCACCGTCATATAACGTAATATAAGACGTAAGGAGGAACATTTCACAATTATGCACCAAGCATGTTAATGTGAGCATTGCCTTCCCCGATTCCTTAGCCTAACGCAGGTTGACTTACCTGGAAGAGTCCTGACGTTGTGAAATTGTGAGGACATACGTACCAATCACTGTCATCCAATGGGCTAAAACTATGTACAGAGTGCAAAACATAAAATAAACATAAATACAAAGAACTCTCCGGAAGCCCCCACAAAATAAGGCAGATCGAGAGTCGGTTAGGACAATCTGCTCTACCCAAACCGATGCCGTTAAAGGCTCAGTTGAATTAGAGGTGGAGGAAAGCGGAAAATCAAAAAATGATCTTCGAAAGAAACCACCGTACTGTCAGAGGAACAACAAGGACCCACAGACATCCTGTAAATGAGAGGTCTGTTCGACATGCCATAGAATTCAATATGAACCAATATGGCAGCCGGCTGACAGTCCCACGTTTCCTATCTTCGTGATGTTAGACGTCCTGAAATGCAAAAAATTAAATCCAAAGAAATGCAAATATGCATAATCCAGTTTTAAAAATCTATGATATTAACAAAAACACTAAACAAATTTGACATCCAAATCATTTTAACACTCAAAATTTGGAGAGCCCAAACTATTTGAAATGTAAAGAAAGTTTCAAAGTATTTATTTTTTTTATTCCTTAACATTTTTACAACTTCTTCATCACAAAAAATGAACTAAAACACATATTGAGCTTAAAATCTGTTTCTTGATTTACAGAACACGGAAATTATGCAAGGGAGATAATTTAAGTATGGAATTTTACATAAATATCACTAGAGAAATTAACATTTTATAATTTATCTCTCTTTTTCGACGGTGACCCATAATTTTAAATTTGTTTATGTAAACTTTGTAATGATTTCAAAATGCACGCAAAGTATCAACAAAATCTATAACAACATTTTCAACATACCCTCTCCTATAATAATTTTCCCTATCGCTTCTACGTAATATCCTGAAATTTTCAAAATCAGCTCTTACGCTTATTTGCACGGTAGGCCCCAAAATTTTATTTTACATTTTGAACTATAACATGCAATTATGTTTCTACGCAGAAAATTTCACAAAATATTCAAAAAATTCTCTAATAGGATAAACCCTGCAGACACCTTAATGTAGTTTTATTCTACACTATCGCCCAAATACGAGTTGATACGATCATTATCATAGTAGAAAAAAATGTATGCTAATCTTTCAGGCCATTATTACTGTAATTAACAATTATAATGGAAAAAACCTTATCAATTGTTGGTTCTTCTTTTCTATTATGGTTTTGATCTCACCGATTCGCACTTTGCCAATGGTTTTCTCTTGAAAACAAACCATCAATAGCTGACAAGAAATAAACAAAATGATCGGGATTGGTTTTAATCTTTGTTCAAGGTATGTGACACACAATACTTATGACATTCAATAAAAAAAATTACGACCAAAAAAAGATAAAATGAAGACTACAAATTACGTCTTAAAGTTGTGTTCTGTATATCTTGCTTCTTTGTTGTTGACTTGATGGCTGCAGAAATAAAAGATGTAATTAGGTACATTGTATATAACGCTTTTGAGTAAGATACACATAAACCGTTTTATGATTACACGTGTCAGTGGAAAATAATTTTAATGTTTACCATGTAATATGTTAAAGTCTGTTTCACCTCCTTTAGAATAATGGAAATTATCTTCTGCTGACTTTAATATTGCATATTTTGGCGCCGGATTTTGCATGGTTGTGTAGAAATATTATACA
>MJUU01018436.1:13363-25604 GCA_002080025.1 Modiolus philippinarum | reverse complement strand
TTTAAGTCAGATGATAAACAAGTCTCACTTTGGCTTTTACCATGTGCTTGGACCCCCTTTTTATTTAAGAAAAAACATACCCGTAAATGATATAATTCAACAAAATACTTAAACATGTAATTAAAGTATGCATGCATTAAACTCAAAAGAAATATTTGAAATAAATTGTTAATGTACTGCTAATTTCTATTCGGTGTTTACAAACAAACAGCCCGTGGATAACAATTGCTAACCCCGAATGAGTACACCTTGCTATTATTAGGTAGGTCAGCTCGGGTCATCTAATTCATCAAGTTACTTGGTCTCCCATAAAATAGAACAATCCAACACTTAGAAATTTTCACCTGTTTGGAAATAATTGTAAAAATGCACATGACTGCAGGCTTTTGTGCATGTCGCAAACGGCGAATTCAACGTTTTTCAGATATGTATGATCATTCTTGATATACATACCAAATATGATATAGATTAGTGTAAAAATAAAGCTGAAATCGTGAGATTTCATTATCTAAAGGAAGTGAAACCGACTTTAATGCATCTGTTTAAGGGGTCAACGCCAAAGTTGAATGGTGCTTGAAGTAGCAACTTCCGGAATATGTATGACTTAAATAACACACAGATGAGTAGGTTTCTTGCTATGAATTGGGTGTGGGGTTTCCTCACCTAATGGTGGCTTTGAGTTGTTATTACTCCCCTTTGGGTCGTTGCCTCTTTGACACATTCCCCTTTTCCTTCTTTTTTTCTATTCTTGCTACGAATTCCATGTTTCATTTGAGAAATGAATTAATTCATTTTGCCAACTGTAAAGAAGCCAAATACTTAAAGTAGGACTGGATCAATTTCGCCCGGCAATTTCGCCAATTGTCTTTCGGAGATTTTTATTGTCTGAAACTGTTTCAGAAAATTCTAAAACAGCTTCCCAAGACAAGTGTTTGGGGTCCATGTTTGTTAGAAAGGACATGGATCTCAAAAATCTTGACTTGGGAAGCTGATTCTCAAACAAACGGAGTTGAAAATACACACATCAAGGGATGTTGAATTAACGTACATTGGACAAACCCTACAAAAACGAGGTAAGATGAAGCAAACTTAGCACTTTAAAGTTGTTATTTATCATCTTGAAGTCGTGATTTGTACTTATTTATTACAAATGGGTTGATGCAGATGCTTTTGTAAGATTTATCACTGATCAGTAGTCAGTAATTTGATACTGGCCCGAAAACGATTTTTTTTAACATGCAATATCTAAAATTTTGAACTTAGGAACATCTTACTTGTGAAAAGCGTTTTCCTTGGCTAATTTTGGCTTTTTGGTAAATCTATTGGTTATTTGTTCTCTGCCAGCTTTAATGCATTTTTTGTTCTTCCAATAGTTTTGATTTTATCTGCATTGAAGAAATATAAATTGTGGAAATTACATAATGACAGTGATTTCGGTATGAAATCATATATGAGGGGGCGGACAGTATTAAGGGAGATCTGGAGAAAGGGTTGGGTGAAAGGAAAAATGAGGCAAGAAACAGGAGAAAGGGACGAGAAATGGAGAAAGGAGAGAAGAAAACAAGAGGCTCTCAAGAGCCTTTATCGCTCACCTGGTCCTTGATTAACATAGACATTTTATGTTAAAGAGCCAGTATTACAAAAACAGGAAAACAGCAAACACCTACAATGGCCAGGAACTACAATCACATGCCACAATCCACAAGCAAACTGCACCAGAAAAACAATAATTAAAACAAGAGACAAACATAAATGACGATAGGAACTCGGGATAGCCGGACTTGGTACCGGCACCAGCAAAAGCCAGTGGTAGGGTTAAACCGGTTTATGGGTACCCAAACCTCCCCTTTTCTCTATCCCGTTTCCCTTTAGTATCATAAACGTGCGAATAAAACCCAATTCAGGTAGACTACTAACTCAATGATCACTATCTTGGAACAGAAAAAGCATAAGACAAAACGTAATTTTGAAAGAAGGGTCAAAGAGTGCTCGCCGCTAAACTGCCGGCTAGCTCAAGGAATCTAGTCTGCTGGTAAAACACTGTCGCACTACGGAAGAAAAATCAAACTCAAAACTCCCCGAAGGGTTAAGTAAAGAGTCTTCATGTATTTCAGCAGACATCGGCAGTATCAGTGAGAGGCCAGTATATATGTAAAGAGCCAGTATACATGTATATTAAACTATAGTTCTAATATGCCAAATAGGGTCTGTAAGTCTCGTACAATCTTTAAACTTCCGGGCACATACTTTGTACCCGGAAGTTGCGTTTGTAACAAAAACATATGACGTTTCAAACAAAAAAATTGGACGTCATAATCCTCCAACGTCATATTTTGGCGGGAAACGTTTTCAAATTGCAATTTTATCGCGATTTCTCGGCGTCACATGACTAGACTTGCATACTCTTTTAGTTTAAGAGGAGATTTTCTTTTCCTATAGGGTCCAATGTTAAAACTATGTCCCCCGCTGGCGGCCATGTTAGATATTGCGCAAACCTGAAAAACACCTTTTAATTAAGGAACAATCAAAGGACTATTGTGGCCAAGTTTGATTCCAATTGGCGCAGTAGTTTCAGAGGAGAAGGTCTTTGAATGTGTTTTCCCATAGGGTCCAATGTTAAACTATGTTCGTAGCTGGTGGCCATCTTGGATATAACGCAAACCCAAAAAACACTTTTTTGTAAGGGACCACCAAAGGACTATTGTGGCCAAGTTTGGCTCAGTAGTTTCAAAGAAGATCTTTGAATGTGTTTTCCCATTGGGTCCAATGTTTAAACTATGTTTCCCGCTGCCGGCCATCTTGGATATCGAGTGGACCTGAAAAACATCTTTTTGTAAGGCACTACCAAAGAACTATTGTGACCAAGTTTGGTTCCAAGTGGCCCAGTAGTTTTAGAGGAGAAGATCTTTGAATGAAACGTTTACGCCGGACGGACGGACGGACGACGGACGGACGGACGGACGACGGACGCAAAGTGATGGCAAAAGCTCACACTGGCATTAGCCAGGTGTGCTAATGAAAGGGAGACCGAGAGAGAGGTGATGGGAAAAGGGAAAGAGGGGGCGAGAGAAAGGAGAGATGATATCGGAGAAAGGAGCAATGGGGTGGAGGAAAGGAGAAAGACATCCCCTGCCCACCCCTCATATATTAGTACTTGGTCAATGGCTCTGCATATCGATTTTTTTTAAATTCCATTCAAAACTATCGCCCTTATTGCTAACAATTTACCTTAATCAATGAAGGGATATGGAGTAAATGAACTGAAAAAGATCGTCTCTGTTTAATAACAGAATATATACCTGGTGTTAGAAATAAATTATCTATTACATATCTTAATAAAATGTAAGTAATTTTGGAAATAGAACAGAAGAAAAATAAAGAATAAGACAGAATCTGCAAAACTTTTTAAAATCAGTAAAATCAATTGATAGAGACAACTCTGGACCATCGAATATATATCTGAATTTTGTAAAATGGTGAGATTAGTATTACAACAGAGAACTATATAAATCTCAGTATTTCTATAAATTATAGAAGATTAATCTAAACATTTAAGAATACTACTCTATGGTGAACCTACTCTTGTGCTTATTTTATTAATTATGAATCTAATTGCTACACCAATTAATACAGTCATTTCTACTGCTTTTTACCTTGAGCTTTATGTTTGTCTTGACCAACATTTTTCCCGACATTAAAGAAAACATAACTTGTAATTCCAATTATCACAATAAATCCTAAAATTATAATCGCAACAAAAATAAACCATTTACAATTCCTGTACAAAAATGGCCGTCTTTGACCGGAAAGGAGATAATCGTTCTGAGAATCAAGATTAAACATAATTCCCTTTTTTAACTGTTTTCGTTGAACCATACAATAACTATACTATACTTCAAATGTCAAGATGTTTAGATTTAACATGTAGCACTTATAAATATAGAACATTTGAAGACTTGTCATTTTAGTAAAGTGTTTGTACTATGAAGAAAGTACTAAGAGGCGGTTAAGTGTTTGTATTATGAAGAAAGTACTAAGAGGGAATAACCTTGTGTCTGTAACTAGTTCATACTACAATTCTTTGATCATACTTGTATAACAATTCAATTTTTTGCTGTAACACTGTCGACGTAACTGGCCTCGCGCCTTTTGGTGCTCATACGGTTGAACCCCAGCGAATTATAAAACTTGCACAAGTCCCCCACGCCAATAAATCACGTTTCTTATAAAAGTCACGCTTAGGTTTTTTTATTATTATTATTTTTTTTTTATTTATTTATTTATTTATTTTTNCTCGCGCCTTTTGGTGCTCATACGGTTGAACCCCAGCGAATTATAAAACTTGCACAAGTCCCCCACGCCAATAAATCACGTTTCTTATAAAAGTCACGCTTAGGTTTTTTTTTTATTATTATTTTTTTTTATTTATTTATTTATTTATTTTTTGCTTTCTCGTATTGGAATATGTGAAATCATAGTACTTCAAGAGCTATACTGCACGAATCACGCGGCCGAGGAAGATCTTTCCATGGATCAACCTTAAACCTCTAAGGGCCTCACTAAATATGTCGGTATTAGTATTTCAAGAGCTATACTGCACGAATCACGCGGCCGAAGAAGAAGATCCACCCACGGATCACCCTTAAACCTCTAAGGACCTCATTAAATATGTCGGTATGGTTCATTTCCCTGTACTGTGACACTGAAAACGAGTGTAATTTAAAAATGTGATAACTCAAACAGATTTCCCTTATTGCTATGATGCATGAAAACTGCACGTTAATATATCTTTGTCCTTCGGTTTTCTGTTGTTCTTATTTTATTACTTGCACTCTTAAAATACAACAAATAAGAACTTTGTCTTAAATAACACATGTTTGCTATTTCTAATTACAGTGTACGTAAGTCATTTTCGCTAGCAAAGGGTTAAGAATCGTCCCTTTCTTCTTCACACTTGGCAGATCAAATAGAGTCTTTTATTGGGTTGGTCAATATATATATTTGATAAATATTTTTTTTTAAATTTCGTCATATTTTGATGCATTTTTTACAATTGATTCCTCATGCAAAATTAAGAAGCGCTGTATCATCATATTTTTGACATCCCGTTCCCTTTCAGAACTATGAGGGCCAAACGGGCCCAACTGCATATATATAGATTACCTAGAATCTTTATTTTTCATCCGATTTCGATTGAGTTTGTTTCTTGAGATTCATCTTGATGTACTCTATCAGTAGTATGCCATTGGACTTGGCGTAGATCCTACCGTTTCCGAGCTATAAGGGTCAAAGGGACTAAAATTGTAATTTTCAACTTAGTTTGTGTCCAGCTTGTTAGTGTGTCAATTTGCTTTTTGGGTCCTTCTAATTGCTGTGTCAAGCTCTTTACTGTGTCCACTTTTACTTCAAATAACACGTAACCAAATTGCAGTAGTCGACATTCTGTGGTCGTATCATGTTGCGCTCAGCGCAGCTTTTGCCCAAGATTCTGCTGTCAAATATGATAAGACATCCGACTTAGGCCCTTTTGACCTCTGTTACTTTGACCAGACTTTTTGCACGTTTTTTTTTCTCGTGACCAGATCTATACACTTGCCAAGTATGACTGGTCTATCTTAGATAGTTCAACAGTTAAAGCAAATGTTAAGGTTTCGGACGCACAGACTGACTGGACAAAAACAATATGCCCCGAACCTAGATCAGAGGCATAAAATTGATTTACCAAATTTGGTCTTATGGTTCAGTTATTCCAATACGGAACTTTCGGGTTAGCCGATACGATTCTATTTTTATACCAAGAGTGCCTCAGTGGATGGAGGGTAATCCCCATAATGAACGAATGCGTGAACGAGCTGACAGGAATAAAGTCTGGTACCAGTATCCCCTCTTGTATACGTCATAAAACACATGAAGGATGATCTATGGAATAAGAGTTCTATCTCGAAAGTCTCGTTTCATAGTTGTGCATTCCAAAGAAATGCATATAATACAGATCAAGCTGTTTGATCGACACGGTCCCAAAATTCACCCCTTAAAGATAAAAATGATGTTAAAAGAATTCAAAATCAAGGACCTGTATCATATATGTATGGTAAGCGAGAGTCACAAAAATTCGGAAAATATAGTATCTCGTCGATATGGCCAGTCAATATGTATCACTACTTTGATCTACATTAAAATTTTACCATGCTTCAATTATAATGTAGATATGAAACTGCCCAGGGCCAACAGTTTTAGGAACACATTAGTACAATCAATTTTGACTGACCAACAATGGATATTTTATTGGTTACACATGAACTGTCCTACAAAATTATACATTAAATTATATCGTATGCTTAATAAAAGGACAAGTCAATTATCTAGTGTAAGAAACGCAAGCGAAAAGAGACGACATGATTCGATTTGCTATATTCTTGATGTTGGTTGTGTTAACTTCAAATGTTAATGCATCATGTTTTGCCCAGAAAGGTAAGAGCACTAATATTTAAATGAAGCATTACTAATTTGAATATATAGAATAACAAAATAGCGCGGTAATCATATTTTAGTATCTGTATATTGCCATTTCGACAACTTATGTCTCTTCAGTATACAAAAACATTTGGAAGAACATTAACCAAAAATTTGTGAAATGTTATTGGGAACAAAGAACCAAAAGATTTAAAAGGGTTCTTTGAAAAAAAAAATCTTAAATGTCCACAATACAGAGAGTTTTATATAAGGATGATCTATGGAATAAACAAAAAAATGTCTTCAGATACGTAAATGGCGTTAAAGTGTCCTTTCATTTTGCAAAATTTAGCCCCAAGGTCAATGTCTAATTCATGATTTTTAATATTCTCAATCACTAAAATAACTATAATTTTCAAAATCGTCCATGAGTAGTTTCTGCATGAATATATAGAAAAATCCCATTTTACTTTAACTTCCGATCATTCTCAGAGAAAGTATACGAATCTAAAGAATTTTTCCGATGTTCACTGCTTTTTCCCATATTTTTTGAGCGGAGAAAAATAGAAATTTTGCTTTCATTTCTTTCAATTTTGATAAACAGGTGGCGAAAAAGATTTTAACGACTATTGAGTGCCCTGTTGAGGTCCACGTGTGATCCATTAAAAAAACATCTTTTGTAGGGTGAATAGTGAAAAATGTCCCTAAATAAGTGTGATACTCGATTTCATAACTGTCCTCCAAAGCCGAATTGTCAAATCAAGAAGAGTGATTTCAGAGATCCTTCAGGACCCAAATCAATGTCGGAGTGAGTGATACTTCTTTTTGGTGGAATATTTTGCTCTAATGCCATTTTTCCAATACAAATCATCCTCATTTCAGGGTGTGAATACAAAGGCCAAAGCATTCCAGAAGGATTATCCGTTATAACACAGGACTGCTTTGATTGTAGTTGTAGTGAAAACAATCTGAATTGTTGCGGGTTAGTATTTGTGTTATATATTGTTATGCTCTTATTGTTTCACTCAAAGAAATGCGTTTACTAACATTATTTTTTTTACAATTACATTTCGTATTTATTATTATTATTTTTGTTATGCTTCTATAAGATCATTTACTTTTTGTAAACACTGATTAAACTCCAAGTGCTTACATATATGAGAATATCCAAACACATCTCAGGTGGAAACCACTGAAAAAATTGTTAACCGCATTGTTTATGACTTGGTACAGGCATTTCAGAAAAAATGGTGGGTAAGATGATATTGGGCTTGTTTGCGTAAAATCTGTGCTATAATGTATCCATCCACTGTCCACCCCACACTTTATTGTATCTGTATGTTTCAAATTGTTATCTAAAGCAATGTTTCGATCTCCCTAGTTTGAATATAATTAACTTGTTGCATAATCATAGCTTTGAAAAATCCGTCTTTATTTTTCGCACAATGGGGTTTCCTAAAAAGTATTGAAAGTCAGTTTTCTGATATGTTTTAGATATTTGAACCTTAAAGACGAGCTGAGGCGCTTCGCTTATTTATCTTTTGTTTTTTATTTGCAATAGTTTTTTTTTCTCTATTCATTTGTTTTGTGTTGCAGGGACAAATGTCTGAAGAGGTACATGTATTGTCAATACCCTCGTTTCGGCGTCGGCAACAGCTTAACTTTCAACCTTACGTCGAGAATTCTTCTTGATAACAGCTTTCTGCATACACCATTTCTGTAGACATTTTGACCGTAGAAAAGCCTTGAAAGCATTTTATCAAAAACTTACTTTTGTCCCATGAATTACATTTCTGAAGTTAAACGCATCATATTTTTATATGACTTTCTTTATGCATCATATCTTTAGACATTAAACGTTGATCATACTAGGATTTCTTTTTCTTATATTTTAACTTTGAATTGTGTTTTCCCACAAAAACTGTAACAAAAGTCTACAAAATAGTTGGGGAGCAGTGAAATTTCATATCCTTTCGTATAAATATTTTATGAGTGCAAGATTCATTTTTGCACTCTTCCTATTTTTCAGAACTGGGTCAAAAATTACTGCTGTTGGACCAGGTTGTACAATTGTACCTGATGGACCATGTTCTGAAAAAGCAGTCCAAGCTGATGATCCGGACGAGCCATGTAAAACTTGGTTTACAGCTGTGCCTAACGCCTAATTTACTAAATCAGTTTAAATGTTTACTCTCTAATCTTAATAAATATTTTTATCTAGATTGTGTATACCTTTTTTATTACTACAAAATATTTTCCTGTTTCTTTATTTACGATATAGAGATAGTTAATGATACATTGTCAAATGAAAAACAAAAAATCAAAATGGAACAAGAACGCCACAAACAAAAGGCACCAGCAGTGCAAATCCCAACAACAAAACAAAAACAAAAAACAAAACAAAACAAAACAAAACAAAACAAAACAAAACAAAACAAAAAACAAAACAAAACAAAAAACATAACAAAAGAAAAAAGAAAACCAAAAACAAAAAAAAAAAACCTTGAGGTACCATAAGGTGCTCCGGATGGTTGAGCATGATCTGCTCTATGTGTGACACTTGACACCTGTAAATAAACACTCTGGAAACTCTCATACAATTATGAATCCTAATAATAAAGTAGATTATCACAAGAAAGTGTGGTTTATAAAATATTGGTACTTGAATTAAAACAAGTTTTTTTGGATGAAATACTGCAGCAATTTACTTGCAGGTATAAGGTCTGACAGAAGGATACAAACAATACTATCGAACATGCAGTTTGTACATTGCAAACACACTGTCCAAAAGCTGCTTAGTCAAATATTTGTTCAGGCTATGTTAATTCCATCCCTCAAGAAATTCTATTGCCGTCAACATAACATCATTGACAGATAAGACTTGTCAGTGTCCCAAATGAAAGCGGACATTTTCATCTAGATTCACATCTTCTCGGATTTGATTATACCTATTTTGACTTTTTCCTAGATTGACTTACTTACAGTGTGACAGGTGCTGTTAACAGAGCATGACATGTTTACCTTTCCTGAGCACCTGATATCACTCTCAGTTTCATATGACTTCACGCTGTTAGTGCTTTGATTTGAATGTTGTGTTTTTTTTTTATTCTGTGTTCTCGTTTTAGCCATGTTTTTTGACTTCAATTTTGGTAAAAACCACTCCTCTGTTCCTTCGGTATTCTACTGCCGATCTTTCTGAAAACAAGGATTACTTTTCTCCTCCTTGATTGGCTTTTGCGCTTCGAATTACCAAATGCAGCTCATTTAAAGGAAAAACATTGCATTTTACAAAATGTTTTTGTCGATATTGATTTTCCTGTATACAGTAACTCTATTATGAGATATGGATAAAAGCAATGCTGAATTTTTCTTCAAACAGAATTGATGCCTGCTTAAATAGAAGACAAATAGAAGAGCATGAATTGGCTTTTTAAGTACCGTTGCTTCTTAGATAAAGGAATGTGTATGTCGGTCACTTTCACAACTTTTCGACGTGCCCCTCGATTAACTTGGTCACGAGAAAACTGTTTGTGGTGTCTTCGCAGCCAAGCATTTTGTGTTTTTGACTATGCCTGAAATATATGTAGATATATAAAATAAACAAATATTTAAAAAGAGACACATATATCTTATATACTTTAATAAATTTTTAAAGGCAAAATACTTGGTGTAACTACCTGACAAGCGAAATTCAAAGATCCTAATAAAGACTTGATATGTTTTGATTTTGTTCAAAATGTCAATATACGGTTTCTCGACTCAGTAAGTTCGATCTTATGTTTAGAGCTAGTCTAGTTCCATTTATAATGTTAATTTCGATACTTCAAAATGTAGGTAGAACTTCAATTTGTTAAACAGAATACCGAAGTTACTGTGAATTCAGTTTCTGCATATGCGCATTTAGACAACTTGTGTCTCTTTAGTGAAGATCAAATCTTCTTTCAAAATATTTGGAACACCATAAACCGAAATATGTGTAAACTGTGATTTGAGAGTCAAAAATATCCGTAAACAAGCTCCACTACGCGTCGCCTGCATATAAACTGCATTTTTGACCGCCACATCTACGATTGACGCCCTCGGTATAATTGTTATTGGTTACTAAGAAACAGAAATTAAATTTACAGGGAGTGTTACAAATGTATGGTATGATCGGTCTCAGGTTTGACAGAGCCAAGACGATTAACTTCTTATATTGGCTGTGCACTTAAGAAATCAATGATAATACCTGTAATATTATATACATTTTACATAGCAACATTGATGGATTTTCTTAAGGAAAGTCACGATTCAAACTGTCAGTTCAAAAAAGAAGCCAGGATGTTGTTACATAATTACTAATTTACTGGATATAAGACTTCTTAGTAAGATATATGAATTAAAGTAAGATGACTAAATCAAAAATTTTGGTGTTGTATGACATTGACAGACGATTTTAGGAGCAGCAAAGGTAGTAGATTCGAAAAAATAACATATAAAACAAAAGAGCAAACAGTGACAAATTAATTGAATCGGACATGAACATCACAAATTAAACCATTAGTAATGTAAACGCATACTTAAACCTCCGAACATTTTTGCTGCTCCGGAAAGGCAAGCTTGTTCCGCCATTCGTATTGAACCCTTCACAATCTAACATTCATTTTCAATTATGTTGTTTAAATGGTTTTAGCAAGTGTTCATATGCTTTTTACTTATAAGTATTTATTTCAAATTTTCTCGTTTTTTATCCCCCACCCCGACAAAAATGATGTAATGTCAGTTTTCGGCGGCAGAAAGTATGTTAGAAAAAAAGTCAACAGTTTAATCTTTTTAATTGTCCATGTCTATCGAGTAGCTGAAATCATCACAAAAATGTTAAATATAGACCAAAAAAAAACAGAACTCCTCTAAACAACACCAGGTTTTGTTACCTGGTCCACAACTTCAAGAAGAATACAGACTGCAGAAGGGACATAAAAAATAAAATAATAGTTTGATTACATATATCGGTAAAGAAAAAATAAGTGACATTCGGCAAATATCTTTCCTGGGATCAAGTCAGGAATATGTAACAAAATAAGAGGTGTGCTGAAATTGTTCACAACTTATATAATATTCAATTTAAACTAAACTTTAATCAGACCAAACCAAATTGAAAATAAAATTGCCAGTAATAAGCCTATAATAGATTGTAATGACCAATGATGGTCATTTTCCTATATCCAAAAATGTCATAAAAATACCTAAATTTGTCCGGTTTACAATATTAAAACGAGTATACCTCCGTAATAGAACTATGCATTGCCTGAAATATATTACAATGTGTTCAGTTACAAAAAAAATCTATTTACTGCATTTGTTTTAAGGTTATCACATATTCTAATGATTGCATTAATCATTCGAATGTAAAAAAAAATTAATTCAAAGAGTCTTGAATTGGATGCGTGTTTTTCAATCTGGTGAATTTCCGTCTTCTGCGAATCTACTATATAGCTCTTGGGACTAACAAGAAAAGAATGTGACAAAACGTCATTTGGAACGGCCAAGGCGTAATTATCAAAGTTCATAATTCATTACAGGAGTGGAGTTTTTTTCTAATTCATTGGCGGCTCATTTATTTACTAACTAATTAAACACCTCACTTTAGTTTTGAATTAAATCAATATAAAAGCAAAGTGTATGGTTACATAACAACGGCAGTAGAATACCGAAGGAACAAAGGGGTGAATTCACAAAAATCGAAGTCCAAAGACAGGGCAAAAACGAGAACACAGAAAACAATGACGTTAGACACAAAAACAATGAC